>CAUYRH010053873.1:0-40401 GCA_963574655.1 Perodicticus potto | reverse complement strand
CATCTATCTAGAAGAAAAAAAGTCACTTTGTCATAAAAAACGTTTTCACTAGACTGTTTATCACAGCTCAATTTTCAATCACCAAAATGTGAAAACAACCTAAATGCCCACCAACCCAGGAATGGATTAACAAGCTGTGGTATATGCATACCATGGAATACTATTCAGCCATTAAAAAGGATGTGGACTTTACATCCTTTATATTCACCTGTATGGAAGTGGAACACATTCTTCTTAGTAAAACATCACACGAATGGAGAAGCATGAATCCTATGTATTTAATTTTGATATGAGGGCAATTAATGACCTAGTACACGGTGGGGGTGGGGGAAGGGGAGAGCAGAGAGAGAGAGAAGGAGGGAGGAGAATGGGGGAAAGGAAGAGCAGAGAGAAGGAAGTGGAGTCTCAGTGTGTGACACACCTCTTGGGGGCAAGACAAAATTGTAAGATGGACTTTACCTAACAAATGTAATCAGTGTAACCTGGTTTCTTTGCCCTCAATGAATCTACCATATATTATCTCATGTACCTTCACAAAAAAACACTTTTGGATAGCAATTTTCTTTTTTTTTTGAGACACAGTCTCACTGTGTTTCCCTCAGTAAAGTGCTGTGACATCACAACTTACAGCAACTTCAAACTCTTCGGCTTAAGTGATTCTCTTGCCTCAGCCTTCCAAGTAGGTGGGACTACAGGTACTGCCATAATGCCCAGCTAATTTTTGTTGCCGTTGTCATTGTTCTTTAGCTGGCTGAGGCTGGGTTCAAACCTGGCAGCCTTGGTGTATGTGACTGGCACCATAACCACTGTGCTACAGGCACCGAGCCTGAATAGCAATTATTATCTCTAATCATCAGAGAAATGCAAATCAAAACCACCCTGAGATCACACCTAACCCACAACACAAAATACCAAAGTTGCAGATGCTTGTGAGGGTATGGAAAGAGAGAACACTTATACGCGTTGGTTGGACTGCAAAGTAATACAGCCTCTCTGGATAGAAGTTTGAGAATCTTCAAAGAACTAAAATTAGTCCTCCTGTGTGACTCTACAATCTCATTACCAGGCATCTACTCAGAACAAAAATTATTATATCATGTGGACATTTGCACTAGAATGTTTATTGCAGCTCGGTTTACAATTGCCAAGATGTGGAAATGACCTAGATGTCCAACTTGTTAACCCAGGAATGGATTAAAAAGGTGTCGTATATGTATGCCATGGAATACTATTCAGTCATAAAGTAGATGGGGACTTTACATCTTTTGTATTAACCTGGATGGAGTTGAAACAAATTCTTCTTAGTAAAATATCACAAGAATAGAAAAGTAAATATCCAAGGTACTCAATACAAATATGAAGTCAGCAGATGATCTAATACCCACTCACATAAGAGAAAATCTCAATTCAATTCAAGATGCAGGAGAGGCAATGAGGGAGAGGGAGTGGGGAGGAAGGGGAGGGGTAGTTGTGCTCCCACTTAATGGGCACAATGTAAAGGTATATGGCACACATCTTGGATGCAGAACACAACTGCAAGAGGGACTCTACCTAACACGTGCAAATATTATGACCTAGTTTCTACTCTCATTAATTTGAAATAAAAGAGAAAAAAGAAATAGGTTTAATGTTTGATTATCATATGTGGCTAGGAAGATGAGATTGAAACTCACTGTGTCTAGCTCCAATTTCTGTCCTGAAATATCTTGTAATTTTATTACAGGTAAAATATTTTATACAGGGAAGCACCTGTGGCTAAGTGGGTAGGGCACTGGCCCCATATACCAGGGGTGGCAGGTTCAAACCCACCCTGGCTGAACTGCAACAAAAAAATAGCCGGCCGTTGTGGCGGGCGCCTATAGTCCCAGCTATTTGGGAGGCTGAGGCGAGAGAATAGCCTAAGCCCAAAAGCTGGAGGTTGCTATGAGCTGTAACGCCATGGCACTCTACTGAGGGTGATAAAGTGAGACTCTGTCTCTACAAAATACAAACAAACAAAAAAAAAACCCAGCTCCTAAAGATATATATATATATATTTTATACAAATGTGGTGGTTACTCCTAATACTTTATGAAAGTGTGAAGAGGTTTGGGGATTCTCTCTCTGTCCTCATGAAAAGCCTGACAGTTTCTATTACATTTTTATTATCCCTTAACTTTCCTTTTCTGAAGTAACGCTTTGAAGAAAGATCATATTGTTGGAGCCAGTAAAATGTGGCTTTAAATCAACAAGATGGTTATTCTCTCTGAAACTCAATTTCCTCATCTACAAAGTGGGGCCAGTAATCTAGTATTACAAATTGTTTTAAGCATTAAGTGTGCATTAAACAAATAGTAGTGTGTAGAAATTATAAATGTAATGGGTTTCCAATTCTGAAATACAAATACTTTGAAGATAATAGACCTTTAAGGTGTGAGTAACATAGGGTAAATAATATAGTTTTTACTATAGGCATTTTGATAAGTTTAATTACGAATTGTACCCCCAGACTTTGGAGGAAATATGACATATGCACCTCTTAACTTTTTCAAATCTCTAAAATTCTCAATTTCAAAAATAAATCTGACCCCAGAATTTTGGAAGAAAGCATTTGGACTTATTATTATTACTACTATTATTAAATGTAATAAAAATCTGGTTTAAAACTTCTATGTAAAATAGGAAACTGTTATTGGGAGTCATACTATTCATTAGGTTTTACAATGAATTATCAAGAATTATATTAAAACACTTTGACTCAAAGTGACAAAATTACCTTTACTAGTGGCAATTGGTACAATTAATATGATCTTTTTAAAGCTGACAAAATTGAATTACAGAGAGAGACATGTAACATTAGGTTAGAAATATATGATCACAGTTGGGATTAAGAATTCTTAATTTATTTGCTTTGTGTTTAGCTCCTTGATTAGACTGCTTTTATTTTCTACTCAGGAACTTTAGGAAATGATCAATTTTGCAAAAAAAAAAAAAAAGAAATCCTCATTGGCAACAAGATAATAGCAATCTACCTTTTCAATATTTACTTTTCTCAAATTAAAACATTCTGAATTTGGGGGAGGCAATGTTTCATTTGACCTTTATATTTGCTGTTCGTTCATATGAATGTTCTCAAACAGACAGCTTAAAACCACCTTATAAAATATAGATATGTAAAAAACATGGACATCCACATACAAATCTACATTTCTATGCTTGTTAGCCATCTAGTGGCTTTAAAATAAAATTCATGGCAAAAGTGTCATCTTAATTTCTACAATGGAATTTTTATTGTGTAAATTACATAATGTTTATAGCACTTCAACAGAACCATTTAGATAAATTTTGAAGTTGAGTTACATTTAAAAATCTTGTTTTCAATTTTTTATAAACTTTGCTCACTATACTACTCGCTGGAAGTTGACATAAGCAAAATTTGAAACACTTGCCATTTTTTTTTTCACTCCTTATTGAAAACTATGTTACTGGTAAATAAGGGTGACCTAGTCCTTTTTCTTGTGTTAGAAGATTTGCCTTCTGATCAAAGGATTGTGATAGAACAAAAGGAAAATGTGAAAGGCTGTGCTGTTTCAGTATGAGACGGCCCCAAAAAAGAAATGTAGTCGTAGCTTGGAGTTTATGTATTCTATCAGACTTGACATAAAAATATAATTACTTACCTTTGTATAGAATATCCTGTGTACTGCCCAATTTCATATGTTTTAACATCAAACAACCAAAGACATATTAAAATATCAAATATTAAGAGTATTTGAATTATATTTTATTTCGGAGCCCTGACACTATTGCTTAGTTTCTTGCATTGCCTAGTGAAGGTCCATGTAATCTTGTTTATTGCTTATTTTGCACTTTGCTAGATTTTTGTGAGTGTTTATGTGTGTTTTTTATAAATTGGCTGGCTTATTTACATTGAGATAGAAGAAGCTAAAGATACAACGTGATTGTCTTCAAGTTTTGCCAATTTTTACAATTGTGGAGTGACTATATGAACATCTATGAAAATGCTATTTTAATAGTATGCCATATGCACTGATATTTAATTCATTTATTAATGAAATTAATTTACCTTTAAATTTAAATACAGCAGAAAAATATTGTGGTAAAATCTTTTTATTTATTAGTATAAGCCAATCTAGAAAAGTTATTGTTTTATCTTTCCTAACTAGCTTTATAAGCCACAACTGCAAAAGTGTTAACTTCTACATTTTTGTATATTTTTTAGCCATTATCTTTGCCAGTTCCTAATGACTATTCACATTTTCATTCTTGGCATTGAAAACACTCACCTTATCGCAGTGAGGCCTCTGGGTCATGATTCCTCGGGGCCACATTGGTAAGATAAACTCTATTTGGATATCACTGTGCTGCTTCATCTTAACAGGGAATGCAGACTAAGTTTAATTGCAAAATTTTAGATTCCAGGCCAGACTGTAACTACAGCACTTTGGGAGGTTGAGGTGGGAGAATTGCTTGAAGCCAAGAGTTTGAGACCTGTCTGGGCAACATAGCAAGACCTCTGTGTCTACAGATATTTTGGTTGGGACAGTGGTGGGCACCTGTAATCATAGCCACTGGAGAGGGTGATGTGGGAGAATCATACGATCCCCAGAGTTTAGGGTTACAGTGAGCAGTGAGCTATGATTCTCCCATTCCATTGCAGCCCGGGTAACAGATTAAGACGCTTTCTTTAAAAAATATACATGCAAATATGAAAAGGAACTAAAATATCCTTTATCTTTTTGTCTTTCAATACAAAAATTATCTTTTCATTTTATTTATTTTTGAGATGGGTCTTACTATGTCATTCCAGGTTAGAGTGCTGTGGCATCATAACTCACAGCAACCTCAAAATGCCAGGTTCAAGAGATCCTCTTGCTTTACCCTCCTGAGTTGCTATGACTACAGGCACCTGCCACCATACCTGGCTAATTTTCTATTTTTAGTAGAAACAGGATCTTGCTCTTCCTCAGGCTGGTCTTGACGTCCAGAGCAGAAGCAATCCACCTGGCTTGGCCTCCCATAGCACTAGGAGTGAGCCACTCACCGGGCCAACATTATCTATTCTATTGGTAACTTTATATATTATCATCTTTATTCACTAACAAACTTGAACTCTTCCTCAGAATCATAGTCTTATTAAATAAGATAGCCAACCAACTCAATGTTTGTTATAGCAACTTTAAAGTTTTCAAATGAGGAATAAGTGCTACAGTCTTCTACATTCTCTAAATTTGCATTAATCTATGTGAAGGACCTGCTTATTTTTTATAAATTTTGAGTTATATCCATTTTCTTGAAGTAATATATTACAGAAAGGGCAGCACCTGTGGCTCAAGGAGTAGGGTGCCAGACCCATATACTGGGGGTGGTGGGTATAGGCCCGGCTCCAGTCAAAAAACTACAAGAAAAGAATAATAATAATAATAATAATAATAATAATATTACAGAAAGATGTTCACTGAGATCATCCCAGAAAGGGAAGACAATATATCTGATATCACAATATGTTTTTTCTTTTTTTATTAGTTTCCAAGATGTTTTCATATGTATCAATACTAGATGAAAACAGATACGTCAAAATAAATAAATGAATAAATAAATACAAATGCTTTTTGATTCAATTTAAATGAACATATACCTTTTAGCAGGATAATAGCCTTTTCTCTAGTGTCTTTGTGGGTATGATCCTTATCAGTTTTTAAAATTGAATAATAAGAATTTTAATCCTTATATCTGTATCCAAATTAGTTTTAAACACATAATACATTTAGAAGTTGGAAAACCTTAACTACCTATATTGGAGATTTTTACATTTGAATTACTTAATCCTTTTTGTGCAGGACTTACACGTCATTTCTTGAAAGAATACTGCCTGTGAAGTGATTATATGCATTGGATAATAGTGCTCAGTTTTTTGGCATTCAATAGGTTATTTGGCTAGGATTATTTTGAAGGTTTAGAAGAAGATACGCAGGAGACAAATTTCAAATATAATGCCTCCCTTCAGATAGGGCAGAAATGAAAGGCCCTGGCTTTGGCAGATAAACAAAAGGAATTAGGAATCAGAGCCCTATCTAGGAAAAATAAATAACAATTTAGAAAGTAATCCTCTCGGAAGCTGTTTCCTGCTTCTATCAAAATGTGAGTTTTTTTTAAACTATAGGAGTGGAAAAGAATAAAGAAGAATTTACAATAAATCCAGAATGTTATAGCAGAAGAAAACAAATTTTCTGTCCCCCTTGAAATAAATGGAATAATTTGGGAAATAATTTACTCACTAATTGTAGGCAGTTGATATTACTGGTGACATACTGATTTCCAGAAGGCACAGTTACAAGGTGTTCAATGCTATGTACTCCTGCTGAGCTAATTTAGCCACCTCCAGGATTTAGCCATGGGCTCCATTTACAGCAGAAGGATAGATCCAGGCCTCTGCATCCTTTGATTACTCAATGTTCAAACACCTGAGTACAAAACTGAGCATTGAGATTGAATAAAGTTTGCCGCACCTGTTATGTATTTTCTCTCATCCTCTTCCATAAAATTTAATAGTTTCGGAAACTCTGTTACAATGACATTTGGTGAAAAATCATCAGTGCTGTCATTTGGGGATTAAAATAATCAACTGATTTATTGATTTTAATTAGCTTGCTTTTCCTACTCTAATATTAACTGAAATTTGGAATTTAAGAAAAGAGACATTGCTGAAACATGCTAGCCTCCATCTGTTTTTCTCCTTGGTAAAATGAGCTGTTGGTAGCAGTTTTATTATTATAAATATAATACTATGATATGATATATCATCAAACTTAAAATGCAAAGAAAGTATGTATGTGTCATTTACTATAATTATCATTATTTGGGTTATATCCTAATGTAGGAACTTTTGTATGTTAGGTGAAACATTGAGTATTTCCATTTAGAGCCTAAAAATAGTCTGACAAAGTGCATGTTTAGGCAATATTTGATATTTTTCAGAAGAATACAAAGTGTGAGTAGGTACTATAGAGATGTATCCACAGAAATAATTTTAGAATTGGGCTGGGCACAGTGGCTCAGGCCTGTAATCTTAAGACTCCGGAAGTCTGAGACTGGAGGATTGCTTGAGCTCAAGCATTCAGGACCAGCTTGACCGAGTCTCCAGAAATAGGGATTTGTGGCAGGCGCCTGTAGTCCCAGCTGCTTGGGAGGCTCAGACGAGAGTATCGCTTGAGTCCAGAAGTTTGAGGTTGCTATGAGTTATGACACCACAGCACTAAAATGAAGATGACAAAGTAAGACTCTGTCTTAATAATAATAATAATAATAATTTTAGAATTAACTTTTTTTTTAGAATTAAAAATATTTGAATTTGAATTCTAGTTCTTCCACTTACTAGGCAAACAAATTAATCTAAGTCTCTATTACCTTTTTTAAAATGAGAATACAAAATCAGAGGTTGTTTTGAGGATTACATGCTGTGCAATGTTTACTCCAATGGCTACCATAGAGCATGGACTTAATAAAGGTTTTGATGCAATAATGTTCATGTTATGATATTAAATATAGTGTAAACACATAAAGTAGTCATTATTATAATTAATACAACTACATAAGATAATATAGTATATCAAAATTGTATATTACACACAAAATGGTATGTCATGATAACATTCATTTAAAATGTATTAATTATAATTTACACTTTAAAGAATAATATAGCATACTATTAATATATACTATAGTTATATATTATAAAATCATGTAGGGTATGTTTTATATAATATTAAAATTGAACCATTAACACCCAATAATACCCTGATCATTGTTAATGAGATTAATTAAATAAAGATAAAAATATTTGTTGTATTATTTCAAATAAGTTATGTAGTTTAAGCTTATTGCATACTAAATACCATATCAATGCTGTGAGTAAAATTTAAATTTCATAACTGCTTATTCTCTAACCTTTGGGGACCTACAGAAGGAATAGTATATCCAAAACAAAGAGGGACAGAATAGGACATGTTTTGGAACATGCTTTCTTCAAGTTGAAATTTACATTAAGTCCAAATGAGAATCAGTCTAAAATGACCTCCAGGAGCCCAGACTCCAAGTACAATGGCAGCTCGCTCTGATGATCCTAATGGTAATTGTGAATTTAGAATTTAACTAGTCAGGAAAATTGGGGCAAGAAAGTGCAGTTAGAGGAAAAACGGATTTCCTATGGTGAGTTCTGTTGCAGAAAGTCAGGAACTTCCTTTTTCAATGTTATTCTCTCAGTTCATGTGAATGTTGTTCTCGAGCTAGTTTGTAATATGGATTCCACTGTATTTTTTCTTTTCTCTGAATTCATAAATGAAACTGTAGATTGGTGCCAATTCTTCAACACTAAGTAGACCTCCAATATGATCTATTGACCATTAATACAATAAGATTGAGCTGATCTGAATTGGTATTGTCCAGGATGGATGACATCATTACAAATCTTATCATAATCATCTTGACATAATCATCTCATCCTTATTGGCATATTTTCTTCTAGGTATAGAGGAAAATGGAATATTTCATTCACACTTTTTAGTAAACTATGTAATTTCCTTAAAATTTTTACTATAAAAATAACTTTCTCAGAAACTTATTTTTTAAAAAATATAACAGCAATTAAATAGGTCTTTGATGTTCTGGTCTATTTTCTGGTTGGTAACACTTTAACACAACTGTTCAGTATCTAAGACACAGATTATATTAACACTTAAGCTTTTTACCCATAGGAAAATAATAAAATATTAAAAGGCTATTCTCATAACTTCGTAACATTGATAGTTGCAAGTATACCCCAAATATAGCTTCTGTCAGCAAAGTTAGTACAAATAGTTGAAACCATGTCATTAGTTGAGATCTCTTCATGAATGAAGGTTAGCAAAATACAGTTTGATTCACAGAAGACTATTAAGAAATCACTGCAGATTAAGAATGTCTGTATGAGAAGAGTGTCCATACTAGGAGAAATTCCACTTGGTTGCTTAGCTGATCTGGAATTAGTCTTCAGTGCTTTAGCTGATGCTATGTTCACTATACTGTGCCTATTATTCTCAGCCAAAGGGAAATTTATCATTATAAAGAATCAGAAAAGTAGATGAAGAAACTTTTATCTCAAACCTACATTCTCAACTTACAGTCTCAACACAGATATGACCATAACAGCAAGCACCGTATATGCAATGATGATACTTAACAGTCTATGATGTTTGTCACTCATCATAGAAAAATATTTTCTCTTATCTGAGTGTTTTTAACATTTGTAGTCTATATAGAATATGTCTGAAAGTATATAGTAGTAGTCTATATAGAATATGTCTGTGTCCTTAAACTATTCAAAAGTGTTGCTCACCAAAGAACAAAACTTTTCACAGTGATAGCATCTGACTCCTATTGTAATATAGTAATATGAATCATCATTATAAGGCTAAAGCTCACTCAAAAGTTAAATATCTCTTAAAAATGTATGTTTTGAGTGTTTGCGAAGTATTAAACTATAAGATAAATATGCAAAAAATACCTTGAATGTAAAGGTAATAATAAATAAAATATCAAACTCAAGTATAAAGAAAGTTAAAGGCTTTCAAGTTATATAGAAATAGAAATTCAGTGTATGTTATATGTGGGAAATTCCTAAATATATATATATAAATCAGCTATTTAGGAAATACAAGGCAGAGTCAGACATTTTTTTACCCATCCATGGGCATCTACATAATTGATGCTTCCTTTATTCCCTTATATGATATTAAATGTAGATTTCTTGGGCTCACGAAAATGTAATCACTACCTCATTAACCCTCTTCCCCCCTGCCTTTTTCCCTCTCTTCGTATGCTTTTTAAAAAATGTGAAAGATTTCAATCTCCCCCTTTGAAAAACAGCCAAAGTTTGTTTGCAGTTGTGTTTTTCCTCGGCATGTCCTTAAAAATCTTGGCTTCATAAGCCTCCATTGATTGAGATTTTACGTGTCAATCATTTATTTGGGTCAACACCCCTTTCCAATCTCAATTCCACCCACTCTGCTCTTTCATCACCACCTCCAATCTTTAAACTCATTCTTTCTTTTACAATGACTGTAACAAGGTTTGACCTTATCAGTTCCTCTAATCCAGTGGTTTTCAACCTTCCTAATGCTGCGAACCTTTAATACAGTCCAAAGGGGTCACGACCCACAGGTTGAGAACCGATGCTCTAATTCATCAATTTTTAAACATTTTAGTCTCTCAAGCTCTTCACACTTTTAAAAATTACTAAAGATGTAAAAAACTTCTTATTTATGTGGGGTATATGTTTTATTATTTGTTGTATCAAAATATATATATAACTAAAAAAAATTTATGTTCATTGGAAATGGCAATGATAGACTTTTATGTTAATATAAACAACACATTTTGAAATGAAATTTTATGTTACTATATTTGCCAAAACAAAAACAAATATAAGGAGGTCACTAGCATTGTTTTAGATTTTGTAAATCACTTTAATGTCTAGTTTAAAAGAAGACAAGATACAAGAATTTCTTCTTATATTAAATCTGTTGTGATAGCATCTATTATGAGCTCTACTTAGATGTCAGATCAACATCTTGAGTTTAACATGTTCCAAATGAAATTGCTAGTTTCCATTCACAAATGTTTCCCATCTCAATTGATAGCAAATCTACTCTTGACAATAGGTCTTGGAATCTTCATTAACAGCCCCCTTTATTTTCATCACTCTTCTGATCCATTATAAAATTCTGATGGCTCTACTAAAATGTGGCTAATAAGACTAAAGAATCAAATTTTACATTTTATTTAATTTTAATTAACTTAAATTTAGTAGTCACCTATGGTTAATGGCTATCATATCGGGTAGTACAAGTCTAGCCCAGTCACTAAAATAATAAGTACTGTGTAATTATTGGGGGAAATAAATTGATACTAGTGTTCAATATATTTGAATGAAAGTAGGATAGAGAAAAGAAAGAATATAGACAAGTCAGGATGAAGAGAAAGCAAACAGGATCCTCGAATGTGAGGCTCACTTCTATATTATATTATATCATATCATATCATATCATATCATATTTGCCTAAAGCAGTGCCTGGCATATGGTAAGGGCTCAATAGATATTGAATGGATGTTATTATACTATGACTGTTTTTGAAAATTGTGCCTCTGGTTAGTAAACCAAAAGATAAAGATTTTGTGTAAATTTTATTTTAGTCCTAATATTTCTAAATCTATAAAATTAATGTTTTATGTTACAATGTAAGAAAATACCATCATCTTTACTTGTTGTTCACCAAAATGTCAGTTTTAGGTGTCTGAAAGCCCTGTGGTAAGTATTTTTCTAACATACAGTTCTTTGTACAGATGTTAAGATGTCACCCATGTGAGAAAGTGCTTTGCTGCTGACTGTTGGGATTGTAGTTATGTACTCCCTCATAGACAATGTCCCTTTTGTAGCTACAAAGGGTCTAAGTTTCTATATATATTATTTAGATGATTTTTAGACTCTGGATATATTATGAATAAATATATTTTCTCCAACAAAAATATTTATAGTGAAATTTATATTTTCTATGGCTTTGCCAATAATCTTATTTCTGTTAAGTAGAAGACCTGTTTTCTAAAGTTCTCCTTTATATGAGCATAATTAATTCTTGCCAAGATGAATGCCATATTTCAAAACATACCTTTATTACCTTCAAAACCTAAAGTTTATTGGCTATCCCCTCCAAAAGAGAATAATAAGAACCAAAGGAAGATTCTATCATTTCATTCATCAATATAACCTTTTTCCCCCCTTGTGTGATAACATTAAGAATTGATTTATATGGACACATTTACCAATGTCAGAACTCTTGAATGGTGTAATACGTACCATTTACCAAAACAAAAATTTCTTAGTAGCAGTCTGTAATGGTCCATTCTACAGAGTATAAGGAGTAATACATATGATTTATTACAAAGTAGTTTTTCTTCATTATGATTTTAAATCAAGTTTAGTGTCCCTTTATTATTTCTTACTAAAAAGTAAATGCTTAAAATTCAGTATTCTCTTGGGAAAAACACTTTAATATGCTTACTATTCAATAAATTCTAGGGACATATAATCTATTTTTATTGTATTATATTTTTTATCAGGCCTTTCTTCTTGGATATCTGGAAAAGTGGGAATTTGGCTTCTTATATTAATGATTTATTACTCCACAAATATTAGAAAGTATATACGTAAATATGTATAAAACTTTTTGTCTTATCTAATGAAAATGAATTTTGTGAAGTTAAAATTAAATCAATCCATGATCTTCTTTTTGCCTATATTTAACATCAGACCCATGATTATGTCAATGAAATGTGGATTATTCCCTGTTGGAGAATGGATAAACAGAAACCACTTCTCCCTTTCTCTCTTTTTTTGTGAAACCACTTCTCTTGACATAAATAAATTTAAAGCCTCTTAAAAGTCTCAGTATAGATCATACCTTCTGGGATGTAAATTACCCATAATAAAATAAAGTTAACTTATATTGAAACCAAACCATGTTTTACTTGATGATTTGCTTAACTTATTCCCCATATGAGACAAATAGCAATCTACTCTTGCTTCTTTTTCCTTTATGCAATTTTTAAGATTATTTTTAAAGTTCTAATATGTACAAGCTTATAGGACAGTTTTACATTTTCAACCTCATTATGTTCAATTCTTCTTCTTCTTTTTTTTTTTTTTTGAGACAGATCCTCAAGCTGTCACCCTGGATAGAGTTACATGGCATTACAGCTCACAGGAACCTCCAATTCCTGGGCTCAAGCGAGTCTCTTGCCTCAGCCTCCCAAGTAGCTGGGACTACAGGCGCCCGCCACAACACCCAGCCATTTTTTTGGTTGCAGCCGTCATTGTTGTTTGGCGGCCTGGGCTGGATTCGAACCCACCAGATCAGGTGTATGTGGCTGGCGCCTTAGCCCACTGAGCCACAGGCACCGAGCCCAATTTTTAATTTTTTTAAAAAAAATTAATGCTTGCATATAAACTGTAGTAATTATTTTTATTACATGTCTAGAAAAATGTTAATAAAAATAACAGATTCCTCAATCATGAAAGCATAGATTTCTGAAATTTAAATTGATGTGTTAGTGTTGCTAGGCTGATTTAGCAATTACATCAATGTTAATGTTATGACAATGGCAATTAACATAATGTTAATGCAATGACAAGGAGCCATTCCTTGCCTTGGAGCATAACCTATGCAGGTGTAACTCCACTTAAAAATAATATGTCCGTCTACTCACAGGGAATGTAGTCACTTTGGCCTTGTTCAGATTCATCTGAAAATGGTTTTCAAAGTTTCATAGAGTATTAATTATGTAAACAAATGGATGTGATGTTAATATAAGGTTTTATTGAAGCACATACACGGATAAGCCTAAATAGGAATTTATCAAAAATATCTTTATAAATGTTATAAAGTATAAGGATCTCACAACATAGTAAGTTTAAACAAAAAACAAAACTTAGCCACAAAGCAATTGAGAATGAGTCAAGGTATGTCAGATGGAACACATCTGGAATTTCACATTCAGGTTTAGATGCCACTTCTAAAGTTTTCTGTACAAAACAGAATGCAGTAAATGACAATGACAGGGAAAATAGGGTGGCTTCAAACGAAGTTCACTTACATATTTATGTATACATATTTCTTCTGTTATATGGACACATGTGAAAGGTGGAAGTTCAGACAGAATGCAGAATCAAGAGCATGAAGAAAATGAGAGCAGGCATGTAATGATCGTGCGGAAATGCAAGTTTTAATGACTGTGTTTGGTGTTGCAGATACATAATCTTCAGAGTTAGAGTTTCCTGACATCCGCTTAGAAAAATAAGATTATTAATTTGACTCACATTGTTTGAAAAAAAAAGAAGTGCACACAAAGTACTCAGACTCTTCCTGGCACTAAGCCTGAAAGAAGTGACTCCCATGGCTCTTTACACTGGGAACGCAGAGTGATGTAGAAGCAAGTTCTCAACAACCTCTCTCCGTTTCGAAGGTCCTTGTGCTGCTTAGGTCTCACAGTCAGGACAAAATACTCTATGGAAAGAAGTCCTTCAAGGACCCAAAGCCATGTTGCATAAATGCAACATTTTCTGCACTTTTAGCTTAATTCAAAGATAAAACCTAACTATCAAAACGTGGAAGACTTGAGATGGAGTCGCTGGGGAGGTTGAGGAAATTTGGGCAGCGAAGGTTATGCAGGCAGTTGCATGGTCTGTATAGCAGATTAAATGGACCAAGTTTGGAGGATGCAGCCTGAATTTCATTCCATCCATACCTCCTATTGACTGGGTAACATGCATGAATACTTGAACCCTTCTGTCTTGTTGATTTCTTTTTAAAATAGAGACGATGAACATATTTCTATTTCATACAACTGCTGTGAGGATTGATTGAGTAAATACATATAAAGTCTCAATAAAATGAGTCTGGCACTTGTCAAATAAACAATAGACATTAGTTATTACTTTTATCTTTAAATATAAGAAGAGCTAATACAGTGTACAAAAGAGGATATAGCCTTGATCTGTTTAAGCAATGGAAATAGAATAAAAGCCATCAATCCTTATTCATGGATAAGTATTTTGTAAACGTTTATTTGTAACCTCAAAATCAATAGACAAGGGGTTGTAGTCATTTGTAGAAATGTGCAGAGTAGCAAAAAACCCGAGTCACTCAGTTTGAGTTGCTCAATTCCCATCCGAGGCTAACTCAACAATAATAACCCTGCCTTCTTATTTCAGCTCTCATGCAGGCGTCCTCAAACTTTTTAAACTGGGGGCCAATACTCTGTCCCTCAGACTGTTGAAGGGCCAGACTATAGTTTAAAAAAAAAAAAAAAAACTATGAACAAATTCCTATGCACACTGCACATATCTTATTTTGAAGTAAAAACCAAAACGGGAACAAACACAATTCACACCAACACATGTGGCCTGTGGGCCATAGTTTGAGGACCCCTGCAAAGTGTCCTTTTCATGTTCTAGTTACTGCCATGTTTTTCCAATTGTATGCTTTTATTTGATGATTTTGCTGTTGAAAATGGGCCCCAAGCATGATTTGGGTGTGCTGTCTTGTGTCTATAAGGACAAGGAAGCTGTGTTGTGGCTTTGGACAGAAGAGCTCTGGAAAGAAGGACAAAAGAATGAAAGGGCGGCAGGCAGAGTGTGGAGCCTGAGCTGATACAGGAGTTAGTGTGTGCTTAGTTGGGATGTTGAAACATACATAGTAAACTGATGAGCATTTGTCCCCGACTAGGGAGAGAGGAGGCAAGCTAGAGTCACAGTTCAGGCATGAATCTGAGAGCTGTGAAAAAAAGTAAGAAATTTATAGGCAACAATTATCATTTCTTCAGAGCAAAAATATTGGGGAATTATACAATATTTAAGAATAACATTTGATTTTTATTTTTAAAGTTTGAAAATACTATGGCTTGTTGTTTTGTCGCATAGGGGGAGGTTAACAGACATTTCAAGTATTTGTGCTTATAATTGTGTCATGGCAGCTTGGGTTTTCCTAATTTTACATACAATGTACAAACTCTAAAGTAACAAGGGTTTCAGGACCTTTCATTTTCCTTATGAAAAGCTGTTATACTTGGCATAGTCATGAAGTCAAACTAAGTTTACTGAGCTTATTATAGAACACTCACACCAGCACTAGTTTTGTTGAGTAGGATGAATTATCAGGGTACATATATCGATATCAAAGCTCCCCAACTGGTTATAGGCCTAATTAATTCCTTTTTTGCAACTTAACCTGTGCTCACAGATGAGGAAGGAGGGTGGTTCAGCTACTCTCGCTACACTTCACGTCAGGTGGCGTTTGTAGAAAACACTGATTTAATTTTATAATTTACAATTTCTATATGATTACAAGATTGTTTCCCCAGACTAGCCAGCAGTCTGGGAAATGTTAAAATGTATAACTGAAGGTCCAGGGTGGGACTGGAACCTTTTCTCTTTAAGTGGCAGAAGGGAATTTACTATATAGTTCAAAGGAAATGTAGATTCATTGTTACACCTATTTCTCAGAACGGATTTAACTTTTTTCTCTGCTGGCTTTATAAAAAAAAAATTCAAATACTTTGGTGAAAACTAATTCAAGTCAACTTCAAATCAAGTACACTTACTTTTAAAAGTATATGTAACTTTCACAGTAGTTAGTGAACAGAAAAATAAAGTGTACGCATTTTATTGTCACCACCAAATTTTGAATCTAGAGCATTGCCGGTCTATTAAATCACCTGCCCTATTTCAGCCCATTTTCTCATGTTAAAATTTCACCATGATTTTGAATTTAGGGCTGATCATGTTTTTTCCTTCCTTTTTCAAAATTTTGTTTAAATGGTTTGATTACTTTTTGTGTTTTTAGCCAATCCACATATTGTTAGATTTTGTTTTTTGAGCTCAATATGTTATTTCATGGTATTTCATGCTTATAGGTTATCTTTCTTTAATATTGGTTCTAGTATTATTCTGTATTGTTACAGATAGCTAGACTTCATTCATTTTCATTCAATAATTTCAAAAATGGCTGTAAAACACTTTATCATTTGTGTATCACAACTTGCTTACCTATTGTCTTAGAGAACATGTGAGTTGTTTCCTTCTTTAGCTATTACAGCATCTAAGTACCTGTAATTTGGCACAGCCGTTCAAGAGTAGAATCACTGGGTTGTGGAAAATGCATGTGCCCACCTCTACAATTCAATGGGAAATTATCCTTTAAAGTAGTTGTACCATCCATACCACTGTGTAAAAGAGTCCCACTGGTTCACATGCACACCAGCGACTGGGTCCTTCAGGTATTTTAATGTTTGCGGTCTACTGGGTATCAATGGAAGGAGTGACTAATGGCAGTCTGAATTTATACATCTTCAATCATTACCAAGGATGAGCAATTATTCTGTGTTTATGGAATTGTTTCCTCCTCAATGACCATGAAAATGCCTTCCTATATGTTCTTGCAATTTTTTTTCCAGCTTTGCCCTTCACAAATGACACTTTAACCCATCTTAATGGATTAATGTATTTAATAATGTAAGGTTTTCATACAATTCTTTTTCATGGAAACATGAAAAATATAGTCCAAACTTAATCAGGATCTTAAGTACGTCACTTCAAAATAGTAGGGCTTTAATAAACTTTAATTTTGTGCATTCCTTCTTTATACATATGCTGTATTTTTACATTCTATATTAGTGCTTATTTTCAAATTTTGCTTATTTATTTTTTGCAGTTTTTGGCTGGGACCGGGTTAACCCACCACCTCCAGTATATATGGGGCTGGCGCCCTACTCCTTGAACCATAGGCACTGCCCAATTTTTTTCAATTGTAATATTAGGTATATCCAGATGAAGTAGAATGATTTTGAAGTATTTCTTCTTTGTCTATGAGATTTGGCATGATCTGTTTTTTGAAATTGTCTTCTATTTTAATTTATAAAAATAAATATTCTCTATTTTTTGAGACTTTGGGGGAAAAAAAAGAAGTTAACTGGTGACTCCATACTAAACCTCAGAGTCAAAGCATTCTATGATAGACATTGTCTATTTTTTGAGACTTTGGGAAAAAAAAAGAAGTTAACTGGTGACTCCATACTGAACCTCAGAGTCAAAGCATTCTATGATAGACATACTTTTATCTGACAATGTGAATGTTACTTTTTTTGCATTATTATTATTATTATATTTCATTTATTTATATGCATGTTTTTCAGTTTCTTTGTTTTCCATTCTTGTATCTTAAATCTTTCTTTTGTAACAGTTTTTTTTTCCTGAAGATAATATAGAATGTAGTAGGTAATATCAAATTATTCTTTTCACACTGAGTAAAATAGAGAGAATTTGGAAGTTTTCAGTAGAGATATGACATGGTCTGGATTATCATCTTTTAACAGGATCATGCTGATTGCTCTGTTGCACTAAAGGTACAGAGAGGGCTAAGTGGGCAGTCAAAGAGGAGGCTAATATATTATCCAGAACAGAAAAAGTAAGAGTTTAAACAAGGTTGGTAAGAGCAGACAGGGTAAGAAGTGGCTATATTTGAAAATAGAAACTATAGGATTACTTTTATATAATTATGTATAAAAATAATGCCAAAAATTAGTTGGAGAAAAAATGTTTCTTTTGGCAGAGTAGTAAAGGCATTCATTGCTTTTATTTTTTCTGGCTGTCTAGGAATAGACATCATTTATTATCTTATGTGCCTGATCTAACCTGTTTTCTTTCTTTTTTTTTTTTAATTACTTAACTTTTTTTTTTTAATTTAATTTTATTTATTTTGCAGTTTTTGGCCTGGGGCTGGGTTTGAACCCACCACCTCTGGCATATGGGTCTGGCGCCCTACTCACTGAGCCACAGGCGCCACCCACCTGTTTTATTTCTATTGATAATTGTTTTGCTTTAAACATACTGTGTTATGTTGAATCATAAAAACTGCCTTGAATCTTTTTTTCTTTTAATCATGGCTTATTATGTAGCCTGTGGTAATCTGATGTTCTGAATATTTAGTATTTTAAGATGTGGCTCTGGTTTTCAGCACACCCATGAGCTTAAGATTTTATAAGTAATTTTAGTTACTGGGCAAAACTAACATCTATCTTAAGTAGAACATTGGTAACAATCACGTTGCTGGAATAAGTGTGGATTACTTCAGTCTTAGAAAATAGAGAGTTTCCATAAGGGAAGTGACTGGATTAGTACACAGAAAAAAAAAGAGAACAGAGCCTAATAAGATCATCAAATAGTAGAGCATTAAAACCAAAGTAAAAATATTTAAACAAAAACATTTAAGTTCCTAATTTAAGGGAGATAAAAATAAACTCATTCATCCTGCATACAACAAGAATTTGCTCGCCATTACACATCTATGTTTATAAGAGTAAGTTGAATTTCATAAAGGTAAAATTGGGGCAAAGCATCAACCTTTTTAATTTTTTGTCTAAGATTCTTACAAGTTGCATTATTTCAGGCAGCTCCTGTGGCTCAGTGAGTAGGGCGCTGGCCCCATATGCCGGAGGTGGTGGGTTCAAACCCAGCCCCGGCCAAAAACTGCAAAAAAAAAAAAAATAATAAGTTGCATTATTTCTATTAATACTAAGAGAGAACAATATGAACTCTATGAGCTTGATTTGAAAACATATAGATCTTACAACTTCAAAATACGCTGGAGAATCATCTGTAGTTTCATCGCTAGAAATAGTATAACGTAAAGCAGTTTACCAAGACTGTTCTTAAACTGTGGGGTGGAGGATACCAAGTTAACTACAAATTCTTGACAAGTCTTTGAGTGAAGAATCAAAAAGGCAGAGAGAATATGCTGGGGAAAAAATTTCAAGTTTAATAAAGAACAAATGAATCCTGGTGTAAGGTAAATCTGGGGGCTAACACCCAGTAGCAAAATCAGGAGGAGTTGGGAAGAATAAATGCTATAAATTGGGTCATATATTGGGTCAATGATGGTAATAAAAAATGAATAATTTTTTGATATATAACCATAGACACAGATGCATTCAAAATAAGGGTCCAGGGTTATTGACCTAAGTAGGAGCCCACAGAAAATATGAGAATCTATATATACAAGGACCCAGATGAATTTCTGCCTGACAGGCAAAGTATATGCTTTGGCTGCATTTTTGTTTTGGTTGCAGAGCTATTTATCTGTGGACTTTAAGATTTTTAAACCTTGACTTGTGCAAGAGTGTGCAAAAACATAACTTAAAAATGGCAAGGGCCTTGCACACTATACACGTTCAGTAATGTTTAAGTACATATTTAATTTAGTTATAACATGCAACTAAGTTGTATCCTATAATAGAACCAAATGAAGAATTATTGTTATTGATCAATAGATGGTTGAGGGGAAGGAAGGGGGAAAAAGGGAAAGAAAGGAGGTGGAAGAAAAGGGAGAAAGACAGGCAATAAGAGATTTAATTTTCTAAGTTTTATGTTGCAATATTATTCCATAAGGTTTTAGAATTAAAAAAAATATTCCAATGTGGAAGGCATTTTGTGGAACAGTAGATGGAAGGATCATATGCCAAGATTTTGTGTTATGTGAAGATGGAATGTCTCTAACATTCAGCCACTTTTAGCTGCATAGTCTTATCTGCAGCTCTAAGCATTCCACCTGACATTTATCAGAAAATAAATCATATGTAAAATATGGAGAAACTTTAAGTTACTGTTAAAACATTTTCGCAGATCAAAGGGGAACTGTAGAGGAGCGTAGGAGTGGAGGAAGATTGAAGGGAGTAAACGTTTTTGTTTTTATAGGTGTGTTCCCCTTTGCCTTTGCGACAACATTCCTTATTTGTATGGTTTATATACATATGGCTTTAATCTTAACATCAGATGTTATTTGTGGGCATAAAAAATGTTAATATAATTTACTGAATGAATGTGGAATTCAAGAAAATAGCTTCTCAATGAACAATGATAATACTGAGGGTGGTGTCTTTTACATCTTTGTTGATTTTATCTATTTCAGATGTCAGCACCTCTTTATGAATTGAACGCGTAAGCATAGTGATCATTCAGAATAGAATCATGTTACTGGTCTCTCCTAAGCTATCCAGTGACTAGCAATTGACATATGAAAATTTAGTTCATCTGTGGTTTTATGTAATCCTCTCCTGACTTCTGCTTTCCTATCCTAAGAAGCAAAAAGTGTCTCAGACATGAACCAAATTTAAGCAATGTGTTTTTCTCTAACATGGCCCTTTGGAGAGTGTATGTTTGTTGAAGAGGAGAAATCACAATCTTATACATGTATATGATATATATGTCTGTATTATAAGACCTATGATGAACTATAAGATATATAGTATACATGTATATGTCTTACAGCATCTTACACATGTCATATATGGCTTTTGAATCCATACTATGTATCTAGCACTGTGATTGACAATGGGGCTTTACAGATACACACATGACGGACCCGCCGTCCACTAGCGAGGTGCTGAGGAGGGGGTGCCGGGATGAAAAACACACACCCACCCAGGATAATGGACTCAGTCAGGCTGAGACGTCACTTTATTTTGACAACACTTTATTTTTCTTGCAGACTTTTATACTCTCACAGGGAAGAAGGTCATTCTCTTACTTCTTGGGAACTACTGTGCTGCTTACCTCTAGTTCTGGCCATCTGGACTCTTAGCCCCCTGTTCTGGCTTTTGCCAGTAAAAAAGCGGGGGAGTCCCCTGCGGCTTTCCACACACACACACATGTATATACACATATACATAAACAGACACATATAATCACTTCCCCATCACATATCTGATAAGACTTTTTCAAATTAATGTTTGTGCTCAAACGCAGATTAAATTCTGGCCTATGTAACATTACTTCACTTTCAAGAATGTCTTAATAAGATTTTAAAGTATAGCTGGGCATTGTGGCGGGTGCCTGTAATCCCAGCTACTCAGGAGGCTGAGGCAAGAGAATCGCCTAAGCCCAAGAGCTGAAGGTTTCCGTGAGCTGTGATGTCACAGCACTCTACTGAGGGCAATAAAGTGGGACTCTGTCTCTAAAAAAAAATATTTTAAAGTAATTACACTAGTATTAACTTCATCACCTTCCCACTCACCATTAATCTGTGGCTTTCTGTGAATTCAATTGATTCTGCCTCCCGGACTTCAATACGGTCAAGCTTAGATGAGACTCCAAAAAAAGGTGTATGTAAAGGTACAAAATTTTAGAAAAGAAGTGTTTAAGTACCATTTAAAAGGAGTAAGTCGCTAGATACATTCCTAGCTACTCCCGTTTTATTAAGCTCTCTGCCCGGGTTTCATGATCAACATAGTGTCGCATCTGTTCTGCTTTGTGCATTTTTACCATCGTTTCATTCCAGCTTTCACCCAGTTTAATTATTTACTCCTATAAACATGTACTAGTTTTACAACACCAGTGGAAGAATAAGTTATAGATGGTTTTCCCGCACACTTTCAATTCTTTTTTTTTTGAGAAAAATTTAATAAAATTGTATATATTTATCATGAACAACATAATGTTTTGAAATTACCTCAAATTCTTATTTCTTGTGGTGGAAGGGTATCCTGTCATTCCTGAAAATGTGGATGAGCCTGATTTCATGAAACAAGACAAGAACAGAAACCCAAGTACTGAATGATCTGATATGTGGAATATGAAAAAAAAAAGTTGAACCCATAGAAGCGGGGAGTAGAATGATGGTTACCAGAGGACAGGGATAAGGGGGTGGGGGAGATGGTCAAAGAGGATAAAATTTTAGTTAGATGGGAAGAATAAGTTCAAGTGATCTGTTGTACAACACGGTAACTACAGCTAATAACATTTATTTTTAATTATAAGTCCTTCTTTGATGGAACTTGAAAACATTCCTTCTTGTCCTATTCTTAGCAAGGATAAAGAATAATTGGTCATTTTTCAATCCTCTCCCTTTTATCTAAAGGTTATCTTATATTCACCTTCTGTATCCTATTTGATTTTATCCCAAACACTCCATGTCATTTTCACAGCACATAATATCTAAGCCATAGTTATTAAACTTCAATGTATTATTGCAATGTGCTTTATTGTTCTTCCTTTTAAATTTGCCTGTTTTTTAAAAGATAAAGAAATATCACAGAAACTTCTCAAATTTATCTCATTTTAAATCTCTATTTGTACTTACAGGCATTTAGCCAAACCTTTCCACTCATTCTGAAACACCAGCGCCCTTCAGATGTCTCTAAAGAATGTGTATTCATGTTTTATTCACTTCCATATACAAAGCAGTAGTGTTTTTATGATCAGCAGAGCACCTTAGTAGAATAAAGCTTTGTTTCCTTTAGCCAACAAGAATAATAGGCTTCCTCAACCTCCACAGATGTTTTGTTTCTTTTTTTAAAAAACATCACTCATCTACTCCAATTACTAACATTAGGAAAATATGACGTGCACTGTCTGGGTTCTAAAGTCTCTAAGTATTTGAGCTTCCAGTAGCTCATAAAATAACCATAGAAATGTCTTTTATTTACACTTCAATTAAAATACTTGACAAAGTGAATTTGGACAGAGATGCATGTAATTATGGTATTTGTATCATTAGGATCGGTAATACTGCTAATAATTATAACTATTTTTAGCTCTTGTACATCATTAGCACTAATACATTTGAATGGTACACACATCTTAGTTTGGAAAGTAGTTCAAATGGGTATCATTTTAAGACAAAATTGCTTAGAGTAAGTAAGTTTCCTTTCTCAAATAAATCTCTTATAGTGCGAAGGAGGAAAGAACTCATTAGTAGTCATGGAACATTCATTGCTAAGCTATTTCCATTTCCTGGATGTAGAAAAGGCCCTTTAAAAAACCATTATGTGTAATGATAGACAAGCAACCACAGGCTGATGTCTCCTAACCATGGACATGGGGGAGAGAGCACCAACATAATCGGCATTGTTTAAAATAGCTTTATCTGTGCAATATACATCTCTCTCTCTCCATATATATAGATATATAAATTATACGATAAAGAGCATATGGATCCAAGTTTACAAAAGGCTACACTGTTTGTCAGTATCAGTTGAGAATGAATCATAACACAAGGCCCTTAGTCTATTTCTGGACATTCAATATCCTCCACTGTTCTGTATATTCATATGCCCATTATCATAGTTTTGATTGTTTAGTCATTGTGATATATTTTAATATTTTCAGAGCCCACTCTCCCCTCCTCAACTATACTTGATTATTTTTCCAACATAAAATGTAAGTGATTATAAAAGTGATAAATACATATATATGTATCACAAGCAAAACTATATATATGTTGTATGTATATGTGTGTGTGAATAAAATCACCTAAATTTTATATTGTAAAAAGTGGATATTGTATATATTAAGATGAATGAATATATATGAAAATATATATTCAATGGATGTACAAATATATAAATCAATGGAATTCTCTATAGGAGTTTTGTTTGTTTATTTGTTTTTTTCTTTTTGAGACAAGGTCTTCCTCTGTTGCTGGGTCTAGAGTGTAATGGTGTCATCATACTTCACTGTAGTCTCATATTCCTGGACTCAGGTGATCCTCCTGTAATGGGACTACAGGCATGTACCAACAAGCCTGGCTAGTTTTTCTATGTTTTTTAATGACACAGTCTTTCTATGTTGCTGAGTCTGGTCTCAACTACTGGCCAACTAGGGATGCTCCTGCCTCAACCTTCCAAAAGCTAGGATTTTAAGTATGAACCACTGTGTCTGACCTATAGTAGTTTTTTTTTCTTTCTACTTACTAATATGAATGTAATGTTTATGTCCCCCTAAAATTCATGTATTGAAGCCTAATTTCCAATGTGATAATATTTAGAGGTCAGACTTTTGGAATGTAATTAAGTTATGAGAGTAAGGGCTATACGAATAGGATTAATGTTCTTACAAGAGGAGATACTAGAAAAATGGTACCTCTCTCAGCCCTGTCAGGATCCAGGATGGAGTGTAGACACTCTGCAAACCCGGAAGAGGACCCTCTGTAGCAATGGAATCAGCTGGTGCCTTGATGTTGGAATCTTTAAAGCTTCCAGAAGTGGGAGGACTAAATATGTGCTGTTCAAGCTACCCATTCTTGGTTGTTTGTGGTAGCAGCTTTAGATAACTAACACACTTCTTGGCAAATGTTGTTATTGTTATAACAGGCTTTTGGTTTATATAACCATTTTTTGTTACTTTTAAAGAGTAAAAGGATTATGCACACACATAATCTTTACGTGAAACGCCACATTAATATTTGAAACTCATTTCATGGAATTTGCCTGGAGCATGTTTTCTGTCTTCTTGATATTTTCTGTGTCCCATCTCACTTTGGAAAACCTAAAATGAATTGAGTAAAGAAAATACAATTAATTATTGAGTTTTTTTTTCCTCTAAGAGTCAATCCTTCTTCTGAAGAACCTCTTTGAAAACAGAGTTCACAGTATTTAACCCATGATAGAGAATATTTACTAGTTTTACACAGATGGCTGAGACTCAATCAAGGTGCACTGAATTGATTTGATTAGCAGGTACTGAGAATGTCCCACCATACACCAGCTTGCCAACCAACTACCTTCTATCATTTGAAAATTTAACTTAACAGAAGTTTAAACTTTATTTCCAGATGTGACATAAAAGAGCAATCAGCTCCCCCATCCATATCACTCTCATCACAGATTTTTGAGGTACTTCTTCTTCAGCCACATGCACACTTCAAATGCACCACTGCAGTCTGTGGTTGGTTGTGTATCTTCAAAATATTATTTATTAATTTTATTTTATTTTTTACAGTGAATGAACTAATTCATCTAACCATGACTGTAGATTATCTCCGAAAACAGAGAGACAGGATCTAACTTGGTAGCATTTTATGACATACTGTCATATGCAGTCAGAAAATCAATAATTTTGGGCGACGTTGAGGATTTCTATTGTAAAGTCAGTTTTTCTCTTCTGATGTATTGCCTGTTAAGTGTTTTTCTAGTTTTGATGTACTTAATGTTTAAGCAAAGGATAGACCTATCACGGCATTATTAACATCAACACAGAGTTATGTGAAAAACTGAAATTCATCTTTCAAGTACATTTTCCTTGATTTTTAAACTCATGTATAATTTAAAGGAAATACAGTCCACATGGTTTAATTCATTCTTATTTTAATTGTGAAACCGTTCACTTTAAGAGCCCTTTGAAGTTCAAGGATATTTTTAATAGCCCATTTAAGCCTTTTTATCTTTAAAATAGAATTGCATTTTGCCAAGAATAAACAAAGACAAACACCTAAAGGTTAGGGTTCAGCAAGAAATTTCAAACCCCTTATTTTCCTCCATGTGTTATAAACTTAACAATTAAAAATATAGCCTTCTTTCTCTAACACTAACAGCAAAATGAACAATAGAAATGTGGTGAGCATCCTCTTTCTTTGACTGTATTCATTGACTCGGAGTTCTTAAAGATGTGATTTGCTTATTTGTAAAGAATATTTCATAGGGCAGAGCCTGTGGCTCATCGAGTAGGGCACCGGTCCATATACTGAAGGTGGCAGGTTCAAACCCGGCCTCGGCTGAATTGCAAAACAGGAAAATAGCCGGGTGTTGTGGCGGGTGTCTGTAGTCCCAGCTACTCCGGAGGCTGAGGCAAGAGAATTGCCTAAGCCCAGGAGTTGGAGATAGCTGTGAGCTGCGTGACGCTATGGCACTTTACCGAGGGTGATAAAGTGAGACTCTGTCTCTGCAAAAAAAAAATAATAATAATATTTCATAGAGGAGATATTAGTTTATTATCAATTCCTAGGAAGTTAACCAGTGTATTATTTTGGACACTAAATTAACTGAATAGTATATATTGTATGATTTTGTTTGCTTATTTTAATATATAGTATGATGCCTGTTCAAAACTGGTTTTTACTGTATTTTTATTTTTATGGTATTTAGTTCTAAGAGTAAAGAGAGAAAAATTCACTACAGTAGGGAGGACAGTCAACAAACAGAAAACGATAAAGATCCAACAGAATCAAGGCACCCTTGTAACAAAGCACAATACTTTTTTAGTCATAGTTATTTCACCAATGACTTGCACAGTATGTAAATAGAATGTACTATAAGATGCAACATGCATATTAACCTCTCATTTCCCTTTGTTTAATGTATCACTCATACTCCCACCCTTATACCTCACCAAGTTTATTACTTTTCTCCAAATGATTCCAAGGAAAACAGTGGCAGCACCAGAGCTTGCGTGGGTGTGGCTCATGGGTCTTTCCTATGGATGAATGGATAGGTAGGAGGTGTTATGTCCTCAGCATATTCCAGGGTGTGATAATAACTTCAGCTGCTCAAGTATGAAGTTTGTATAGAAATTAAATGATGTATTGAAGTTGTGTTGTCTTATGGATACCTGTGGTCATCATAAGGAATTCATTTATAAAATATACTCCATGTAAGTACGATTGATAAAAAATGGAATAAAATGTTAAGAGTAGAATCTCTTACTTTTTAACTAATGATATGCTGGCAGCATTGAATTGGGTAATAGATGGAGAATATCAATCACAAATCCTCTGTTACATCTATAATTTACTTAGCAATAAATTTTATCCTTAGTGACATAATATCCCCAAGGCTTATGATAACATTTGGCAACTTTTAACTAAGAATATTGGTGAAATATTTAGTAAGTAGATATGTGACATTTTATAACCTGCATTTTTCTTTTGTGAATTTTATAATCTGTATCTTTTTTTGTAATTATGATGAGGCAGTCTATTTTATAAGCTATGCAAATATTTAAATTCTGTATTTTTTGATAGGATGGTATTAATAATGATACCTTTGTAATTATTTCCCATTATAAATGTAGACAAAATAGTGTGATTTAAAAACAAAGCTGTTTAACCATGTAAAGTAGCTATTCTTTCACATATAAATATATTTCTTATTACTTAATTGTATATGTATTATCACACAAGTGGCAAATTAAATTTCCATGTATATTGGGCTTTGCTATTAAGAAACATAGAACTGAAAATCATTGAGCCTAGTTACCTTTCTTCCTTTTCTAGGTATAAACTATAACATCCTCATTTTTCTTTATTACTTTATCTTTAGTTGCCTCTCTGTTTTTAGACTTTTGTAATTTTCTTTGCTGAATGCAAAAGACTGCAGCGTGTCTTTTTTCCAAGGTAACATATCAGGGCCTGGCTGTCTCACAGAATGAATTTTTGCATGTAGTTAAGAAACTTGCATATAGTTAAGAGCTTCATCTTCTATAGACTTGACCATGTGGTGAAAATACTTCTCCCTGGATATTAGTAGAACAACCATTTTTTCCTCTTATTTTCTTATCCATATATTTCTAGTCTACTTGAATAAAGAAGATTGAGTAGGACAAATACACTGCTCCCTGTGAGCCCATACTTGGAACTTTTATGTTAAATAAAGAAAAAACACTAGGCAATTTCTCAACCACTAACCATGTAGAAATGTAATGACTATAGAAGAGAGTGCATCAGAAATTTTGACAGTCCCAACTAGGCTAATCCTCTTCTATAAATGAAATGATTTGATGCCCCTCAGGGTTTAAATGATGAGATGTAAGCTTGTTACCTGCTCCGTCATCAGGGGGATGATGCATGATGGTCATGGCTTACTTTGCCATAGTACTTTCAGTCAAACATGGGGAAAAGAATCTTGATATCTTGATGAAATTCTGTTGAAGTGAGATGGACTGGTGAGAACGTACAGAGTGTCAGCATAGACCAATCTTCGAATAAGATTTTCTGTCAGAGGTACAGAGAAATGGGGTAGAAAAAATACGGACCTGTGGGGATGTTTTATTTTTATGATGTGCTATCTTCTAGCATATTTGTATTTTTATGGGAATATCTAGTAGGAAAAAATGATGACTCAGCTAAGGAAGAGTGTGTGATTACAGAAGCAAAGTCTTGGAATGCTACAGGAGGCAGGGTACAGTGCAAGGTGGAGAGAATAGCCTTTGATAACTCGAGGGAGGATGCATCTTTTGAAGGAGAAAGGAAGGGAGGACCGATCAAAATCCTAAAGTCAACTAGATGATGTCAAAGTGTTTTGCCATTATCTTTAGCCTTGTGAGTTCTATTCTTTCTTTCATTTGTCTCCTTTGCAAAAAAGTGACAGACTTCCCTGGGTTCTTTCCACAGTCCCTTGTTCTCCAATCTCAAAGTCTATACACATTATCCCATAATGAAGACCACTCTCTCACCTCAGTCTCTCTTCTCCCTACCCACTATTTAGTCAGCTAATTCTTATTCATGTTTTCAGATGAGGCTGGCATATGATTTTCTTAATGATATCATATTGACGGCTCAGACAGGCTGTGAACTTTAGTTATACAAATAAACAACATTCTGTATTATTCTATAACATTTATGCCAGCTAACTTACTGTCTGCCTTCCTTGCGTCATAGTGAGCACTGAGTGGATAGCGATTAGGTCTTCCTTAGAACACTGCTCTATCCTGTAATTATTGACATGGTAGATACTTAATGAATTTATAGGCTGACTGACCATCCTGACTAATTAACTGAAATTCTACTTTTAGTTATTAGTCAAATATTTAAATCCAGAAAACTCTTTGAAATATGCATTTAGTATAAGGGAAGTTATCACATTGATGTCCATTAACACAAAATTTCAGGTGAGTAGGTGACCACTTAACAGAAAAGCAAGGCAGAAATAAAAGGAATAAATACACTCAATGGAGACAGAAGGGCTCAGTAAAGATCTAAATTATTTGCTGAGGAATCAGCCTAAAAGTGACTTCATGGAGGGAATAAAATCACCCTGTCCTCTGAAGGAAAAAATACAAATTTCCCTATACTCTGTTTTTAATTCAGTCGAAATAACACTGGTCTTTTCTTTTCTGTTAACCTGATCATGCTTCAGAATTATGCTCAATTTAGAGAACTTGATTACTCTTAAGTACAGTTTGGCAATAGCATTTTCCATCTTGCTCCTATAAACTGAGTATCTGCTTTATATTATTTTTTTCTAAACTTGTCTTGAGAAGTTGAATGCCAACCAGTTTTCCAATGTAAATATTAAGATTTTGTTTTCCTTCTGTATTTCTGACAGCTACCTTTTTCAAAATATCCTTGAGGTATCATTAAGTATTCAATGTATATTTTGTACACAGGGTGAATATTTATTCAGAACGTATTACATAACAGGCATTGTTCCTAGTGCAGAAGGGTATACATGGCATTTACTCCCTACATGCTGACACAGATAAGTATCAAACTAATTATAAAATACAATGGGAGGTGTGACTAGAACTACTGAAAGATTGTGGGGATGTGCCCTCAGAGCACAGATGAAGGAATAATAAATTGTCTTTAGAGCACTAAACAAGCTCCATAAAGAACTTTTGAATGGAACCTGTTCTAAGAGTAACAACACAATAGGACATTCAAGCAAAAAGGAAGGTGTGATGAGCAGCAGCACGGAGATATCAAGTGTGTTTGGATAAGTGACTCTTCTTGTGTGACAGGAACATGGTATACACAATAAAGAAGAGTAGGGCAGGGGCATGAGGCAAAAGAAAACTAGAGCTAAGCTTCATAGAACTTTCTAAACGTTAAAATTTGTTATATGACATATTGTAATTCAAACCTGGATCTTGAAATATAACTAATTTTCAGAATTGCTCGAAAAGTGGGAAAGAAGAAGGAACCCTTTAGATAGTCAAGAGAATAAGAGGGCCTGAACTTTGGAGAGAGGAAATTCATGTTCACCTTTTAAACTCCTACTAAGGACCTAGCAATGAGCTCAATGCTTAATAGAAAGTCTAACATAAAAGTTGCGACACTCTATGAAGTGGGCATTTGTACTGAGAAGAGCAAGTAATAATATTAACAACATACATACATATGTATTTATACATACATATACACACATACACATATAGCTATATGTATGCTCATTATCTAAATGCTCTTCATGAGTTCTAACTTAATTCTTCCTGCAACCTAAATAGAGGTGCAGAGAAAGTAAGTATCTTGCACAAAATTACACGATTTGTAAGCGGCAGAATTAAGATACAAATTCCCAGAGCACAGCACCAGGACCCAGCATTTTAACCCTTTGCTATGCTGCCTCATAAAAAGAAAGTCAGTACACTGGGCAAAAGGTTACAGTTTTTTGATGGCTGAACTGTGGACAGGATAGGGTCGCATAGGATGATAACTAGAGAAGGATTGAAGAAGGAAATTGTGAACCAGGTACTGAGTTCCTCTAAAAGCATTCTTACTAAAATTTGAAAAAAACATATAATTTCTAGTTTTATAATTTATAGTTCCATTATTCAGCATATGATATTAGTAAAAAAATATGGACTCTAGAGAGAGAATACTTAAATTGATTTCAGACTCAGTTAGTTATTAGCTATATGACCTTTGGGACATTACTTAACTTCTCTGTTCCTATTTCCTTTGTCATATCATGATATAAAATATTGGTAAAACACTTAGAACAATGCCTTGATTGTACCATAATTAATGATATATAAATATTTGTTAAATACAGTGAAAATAAAATATCAATGTAAACCCCTATTAAGTAATCAATGCTATTAAATGAAATTTTAATTTAGAACAAGGGAATAAAAATTTTCTAGATAAAGTCTTCACTAATGTCTGAGGAGATACGTTTGCAGCTAAGAAAAGAAATAGGGCACCCAACGTAGTTTATCTTTCTGATTCTGAACTGGCTTCTTCCCTGGAGGGCTGGGGAACTCTTTGTCTAAGATGTTTAGCAATAGTAAACATTGTATAAAAATGGCTTATTTTGTAGCTCAGTGACAGGCATCTGATGAATTTCTGCAAATATCTTTCATAAAAATGAGCTGATACTGCCAACTGTTGGGCTTTAAAATTTTATTATACATATGTAAGCATGTCATTTTTTTTTACCATAAACAGTAACTGCATAGAGCCAGAGAAGGCTTTGTGAAAAGTGGAAAATCCAGCATTTTTATTTTGTAAAATTCTTGAGTTGATCTCAATTTCAGCATGTTTGGAGAAATACCTATACGTATCAAATAGCAAGATAGTTTTTTAATATTTCGGAATATTGTGGGGCACACACATTTTGGCTACACAGTTAGCTTTTGTATGTTCTGAGTCTGAGTTGTAAGTGTGCCCTTCATCGAGGAAGCGCACCATGTTCCTGGGCGATGTACTGTTAGATGTAAACCTACCCATCATCCCCTTCTCCTGCCTCTTGAAATTCTGTTGAGTTTTGCTTCCATGTGAGCACGTGTTGATCAGTTTAGTATTGAATCCATGTGCTGTTTTTCCATTCTTGTGAAACTTCACTTATTCCAATTCCATCCTGGGTGTCACAAAAAATACTTGATCATTATCTTTTTATTTTGTTTTTATCTTTATAATTTTTTTATTAAATCATGGTTGTGTACATAAATGCAATCATGAGGTACAATGTGCTGGTTTTATATACAATTTGAAATATTTTCATCGAACTGGTTGACATAGCTTTCATGACATTTTCTTAGTTATTGTGTAGAGACATTTATATTCTACACTTATTACTGTTTCTTATGGGACCATTGTCTTATTTTCAATGGTCCCCAAACTTTTTGGCACCAGGGACAATTTCATAGAAGACAATTTTTCCGTGGACCAGGAGGAGGGAGGATAGTTTCAGAATGATTCAAGAGCATTCCATCTCCATTTCAGATCACCAGACATTAGATTCCCATAAGGAGCATGAAACTAGACCCCTCACATGTGCTGACTGAGTTTATACTCCTATGAGAATCTAATGTTGTGCTTATATGACAGGGGACTGAACTTAGGCATGATGCCAGTGATGGGGAGTGGCTATAAATACAGATGAAGCTTCCCTTGCTTGCCTGCCGCTCACCTTAGGGTCTGCAGTGCAGTTCTTAACAGCTGGACTAGTACTAGTCTGTGGCCCAAGGGGTTGGGGATTGCAGATATATGATCACTGTCTTTTTATGGCTGAATAGTAAGTATTCCAAGGTATATGTGTACCACATTTTATCAACTATTCATGTTTTGATGGGAACTTGGTTTGTTTCCACTTTGCAATTGGGAATTGAATTGCTATAAACAGTAAGGTAGGTTTTAAGTGAAATATTTCTTCCAGAAAGTTTATCTTTTGACTTTGATTTAACCAAATCAGCACCATAATCTCTAAATTCAGAACTATCTAAATAATCATGTTTTGTGGTGAAGGACTGTAGTATATTTGAGAAAAAATATTTTTAGGATCTATCGCAAAAAAAAAAAAATAGTACCAAAGTAGCATATCAAGCATAAAATAATCCTTGTTTTGTGTAAAATGATGGTAAAATTCATTACGATAGAGCTTGCATGTTTATTTTCAAATCATTTAGAATCATCCTTAGTGTTATAGATTTTTAATTTTCCCTAATGCATTCTATCCCAAAATAGAGTATGCATTGAACTGGTAAATGAATCAGGAAAGAAAATGTTGTGTGACTGTAGCTTACAGTAGTCTTGGAAGGCCACTAGAAACTCCTCTGGAGACATTTGGCAAGCACCTTCCTCTCCTGCTAGAAAGAACTGCTTACATACTTGGCTTAATTTTCTCGTATTAGTTTCTGGGTCATGACTCCCTCTAACTTTAGCTGTTTATGCTTATCAAATTCTGATTTCTTCTTATGACACAAATAATTAAATGTGAGCTCATGTATAGGCTAGTAAAAATTCCTATGGTTTTTATTTAACAAACAAGATAATACATGAGGAAGAGATAGGATAAAATATACCAAAAAATATACAAAAATGAATAATGAGTTGTCATTCTTATTTTCAATCATCTTTTACCACTGAATGTAAGAGTTGTGCCTTGACTATCTTTCAATAATCAGAACATATAGTTATAATAAAAGATAATTTTTCGATTTAGATATTGATTAATTTGGCTTATAATATTATTAATTTTGTTATGCATTTGTTTAAAATATTCTGTTGTAGAAAATTCAGCATGTTCTTAGATAGCATTTGTGATTTTCTTGCTTAACCTACTTCTAGCAGTTGCAGTCTTTAAGTAGACAATGATGAATTCTTATTTTTTAATTCTTTATCACAATAGAGACTGTTGGGCATTTTGAAGTAACAAACTAAATGATGTAATTTTCTGATGGGAACAGTTAGAGAGTTATAATTAGCATGTAGACATAAGAAGATAAAAATTGATATAATTTCTAATTTATAGTCTTTACCCTTCTAAGGGGTATGTATCCCAAAGAAGCTTTTTGCTTTGTAAAGTGCACTGGCGGAGTGAACTGCAGACAGCAGAAACTGAGTGAGATTAAAACTATTTTCTGTGAATAAACATGGCCAGGAAAATATGAATGAGCATGAAAGGGAAGAACTCAGCCCAAGATGGTGTTGGAAAAAACTCTAGGAAGGAGTAAGTCTAGAGGCAGAATAGAAGTATAGAAAGAAGAGATGGAGCAGCTGTTTTGAGGAGTGAGAAGTTAGGCAAAGGCAATGTTTTAAGAATGTTAAAGAACTTTTGTTTTCTGTGCTCTAAACCTTTCCACTGCCCTAAGAAATCGTTAAAAACTATCTTCATTTCCCATTAATGTTATTTTTACATTTTTATTTACTGGTCATAGCAAATTAATATTTTCCCTCACATTTCTTTATTAAGGCAAACTTATCAATAATGTCATTTATTTATTTTATGCATGCAGTTTGGTGAAAGCTGGTAGTTTGTATAATTGAATAACTATCACTGAGATCAAGGAGGATCTCAAATATAAATAATTTCTTCATCCTAAAAAGGTTTCACCTCTCCTAATTCTAGCCCCACATAACCACTGATCAACTTTGTCACTGTAATTTACCTTTCTGAGAATTTCATAGAAATGGGAAGACACTTTGCATGATTTTTAATGTATTTTTTTCACTTAGCACAGTTTCTCAATCTTTTAGCTATCAACATATTCTCTATTTTTTTCTCTGTTCTATTTTATTGATTTATTAATCATTTATTATTTCTTTCTAATTGCTTTGGATATAAATGCCTCTTGTTTTTCTAGTTCTTCAAGCTTTCAAATTAGCTATTGGAATACCTGAGAAATAGTAATGTCAAAAAAAGGTTTAGTCAATACTTTCATTTGTAATTTTGTGCATTCTTTTTGAATTTTTTTCTATTGGTTTGATAGTGAACTAAGGTCTAAGCAACTTTACATGAAATTTAAGTAATAATTGTCTCTAACCTGGATCAGATTTTTACGATATTGTATCATGTATAGTATTAGCAAGTCATTATCAAAAGCCAAAGGAAACAAAAAGATCTGTGGTAGATTTCCTATGTTTCTCCTTCAGTACCAACACTATCATTTTTCTAGCTGCGGGATTGTTGGCATTGCACCCCTGTCTGAAAGTTGCCCTTGGTTCAGATGCAGTTTCCTCACCCCAAACTACACACTTTTTCCTGGGTCAATCAGTGACATGAGTCATGAAATTATAGTTGGGAAGAGAGAATGGTGTTAAACAAAGACTCAACAACACACCTTTCCCTCAAATAGAGATGACTATGAAGGACCATACTAACTCTAGAGCTCCCCCATGGGATCTACTGCATTACTAGTTCATTTTTCCTCTTTCCAATCCTGTTTTCTTTCTTTTTTTAAAATTAAATCATAATTGTGCACATTAATGCATTTATGGGGTAAAATGTACTGATTTGATGTACAATTTGGAATGCTTACATCTAACTGATTAACAAAACCATCATCTCTCTTATTTATTTGTTGTGGTAAGCCATTTATACTCTATTCTTCGGTGGGATCTTACCTAATGTGCATAATGCAATGGTATATTACAATCCTGTTTTCTTTAGATGTGCAAATAGAATTTATATCCCAATAAACCCCTTATATGTAAATTTCCATCCCACATTTTGATTCCAAAAAACCCGACCTCAGAGAGTTGGTGCCATAAGTGATCATACAAAACAAACTCTAAAATGAGAATTGGGGGACAAATCACCTGCTGGGCAGGTGATAATGAAGATCTCATCTCTGATGATTTATAGTGCACTGAGCTCTTGATATTCTGTGGAAACTCTCACAGGAGGTAAATGGGATGAGATAACTGTGGAAGAAATGTATGGCCTGATGTAACTTCTCAAGTATTAGAGATACAGGGCAAGTATAGCAAGTACTACAAAATTGGATAGTTGTTGTTGGACGCTATCCACACTTTAAGGAAAAAAATGAAAAGCTGGATATGAATGATCACCAGTGTAAAATGAAATGTGAAAGACAGGGTGTTTCTCTGACTTTCCAAAAAGAAGTTGACATGTTGGCTAACAAAGAATTCTTCCATAATAAGAGGCTTAATATCCTATCAGGGAACCCATGAAATAATGCTCACATGATACTACAATTAAGCTGGAAATGTAGTAAAAACGATAACCTAAGCTACATGCAGAGGAAGGTAGACTCAAAGACTCACTGAGGTATGCCTGCTGGAATGGGGATATTATTATGGATAGGGCTGAAAACTCACTAGCAGGCTATGCCCCATGGGAAGGCCAAAAGGGCATCCCATTTATCAAAGGAACAAATGATAGGAGGAAACCAGTATCACTGTGAGGCTCAGTGGTGATTGCCCTCTGTAGGCCAAGTTCATGTGGCATAGAAATGCTGATTCAGAACAGGGCTCCCTCAGAGTAATAAGGAACCTGGAGTAATAAAGGCCAGCTGGCAGCACTTACTCATCAGAAGTCAGGTGGGAGCAATTACCATAATGAGTAGCAAGGTCTGAGTGGCAGTCCATGATTCTAACCCACAGAGAACTATTGAACAAATAGAACAGAGGCACAAGATAGAAGGAGGAGCAAACAGGGATATTGCTTAAGTTATGCAGTAAAAAAAAAATTGGTGATTTCTGAAGGGAGGCACTCCAATAAAATGTCACATACTCATGCCTAGTTTTCAGACTTCAGCCTGCTTTAAAACTGGAACTCACTGTCTAAAGAAGAGGCCATACCTCCGAAATGAAGGACCCTGCAACACCACTTCAAGTATATACAGTAAAGATACCCCCAGTGGTTTTCTAAATAAACTCATGACAATTTACTTGTTAACTATGTATAGAGAAGAGGTAAACAGGAATTTTGGATATAGGACACAAGATCTGAGTTGTTACAGATAACTCGGGTTTCAATGCAATCCTGCTGCCATTGTTAAAGTGGAGGTATATGGGAACAAAATGAAATTTTGATAAGGATCTAGCTTACAAAATTTATACTAAGCCCACAAATTCACTAAGTGTTTTTATCTCTCTGGTCCCTGAATTTCCCTAAAGCTCTGAACAAAGAGAATGAAGGGCAGTCTTTTGAAGGTACACCTGCAAGAGCAGCTTAGAGATGATACCCTGCAAGGATGTGACATCGTTCTTCATGAGGACGTAGTGTACAACTTCAATTAATTAATATTTTTGTGTGCTATTTATCCAAATGGTAACATATGTGGACCCAGAAACCAAATGGCATAAGGACCATCACTTCCAGTGACCCACTTTGGGAGCTATGCACCCTAATTCTTCAACGTTAGGCCCTCTGGACCCAGAGCAATTGGAAATGATTTTGTATCCCCTCAGAGGGTAGTATATCCTTTGATGCACTGTCCATTAAAATCTGAAGAACTTATCCTCCCATATGATACAACTTTGTTATGATCTCAGGGTGTTGTTCCTCCCCAGAAATTCCTCTAACTCCCTAATGCAAAAGTGGGAGTATAAAGAGGCACTTTTTCTTCCTGTTCAGACTACTCACAAGGCAAACTGTAAACTTGGGAACATCTCTCTTGCAATTGCAATTAGTTTTCTGCCCAATCCCACTTTCCTCAGCTTTATAAGTGTTTGTCCCAAGTGTGTTCTTTAGTTAATGTCTGCATGAAAATTTCTAAAGCTCAGATTCCATTTGCAGGACCTCAGACTAAGTCAGAATCAGTGAAAACATTCTCCCAAATTTATAAGACGGAACCTCTGTCCTGACAAAGCACATGTAAAATGTACATCTAAAATTTTATCTCTTTTTGATTACCAACAGTTTTAAAAATTTGACAATAAATGGGATTGTTTGCTCTTTTCTCATTGATTAGTTGAGTACTCTGTAGATTCTAGTTATCAGCCCTTTGATGGATTTATGGGATGCAAATATCTTCTCCCATTCTGAAGGTTGTCTGTATGCCTTAGTTACTGTACCCTTAGCTGTGGAGAAGTTTTTTAGCTTCATCATGTTCCATTCATTTACTTCTGATGTTGCTAAAATTGTCCAAGGGGTCTTATTCATAAATCTTTTTAAATGCCAATGTTAAGAGTTTTCCCCTCACTTCCTTTTAGAATTTTTATCATTTCTTGTCTTAAACTTCAACCTTTTATCCAGAGAGTCAATTTTTTTAAGTGGTGAGAGATGTGAGTTGAGTTTCAGTCTTTTACATGTGGCTAACCAGTTTTCCTAACATCATTTATTAAATAGGGATTCTTTATCCCAGTGATTGCTTTTGTTTGGTCTATTGAAGATCAGATAGTGATACGTTCCTAGGTTCATCTCTAACTTCTCTATTCTATTCCTTCAATCTTAATGTCTATTTTTGTGCCAGTACCATGCTGTTTTGATCACTACAGCCTTATAGTATAACCTGAAGTTTGGTAATATGATGCCTCCAGATGTCTTTTTATTTCTTAGAATTGCTTTGGCTATTGGGTTTTTTTCTGGTTCCATATAAAGCACTATTTTTTCAAGTTCTTCAAAGTATGACAGTACTTTGATGGGGATTGCCTTAAATATGTAGATCACCTTGAGTAGTAAGGATATTTTAACCACATAGATTCTTCCCAGCCATGAGCATGGTATGTTCTTCCATTCGTTAAAGTCTTCTGCTATTTTGTTTCTCAGGGTTTCATAGTTCTCTTTGTAGAGATCATTCATATCTTTTGCTAGATGTATTCTCAAGTGTTTCGTTTTCTTTGAAGCTACTGTGAAGAGTATTGTGCCTTTGATTTGATTCTCAACTTGACTGTTCTTGGTGCATATGAAGGCTACTGATTGGTGGACATTGATTTTACATCCTGGGACATTACTGTATTTCTTATTAACTTCCAAGAGCCTTGTTATTGTGTCTCCAGGGTTTTCTAAATATAAGATCATATCATCAGGGGGGTGCCTGTGGCTCAAAGGAAGTAGGGTGCTGGTCCCATATGCCAGAGGTGGCCAGTTCAAACCCAGCCCCGGCCAAAAACTACACACACACAAAAAAATCATATCATCAGCAAAGAGCGAGACTTTGACCTTCTTTGTACCCATTAGAATATCCTTGATATCTTTCCCTTGCCTGATTGCATTGGCTAGAACTTCCAGGGCTATGTTGAACACTAATAGTTAGAAAAATGATATGAAGTAATAGTGAAGTTAAAACAGTAGCATTTTTTGCAGAGTCTACCTTTGTCGCCCTCAATACAATGCTGTGACACCATGGCTCATAGCAACCTCAGACTCCTGGGATTAAGTGATACTCTTGCCTCAGTTTTTATGTTTTTAGTAGAGATAGGGTCTTCTCCAGCCTTTCTCTGGCAAATATTCTACCTCACATTGGAAGGATGGCAGAGGGAAAAGTAGTTTCCTGATTGAGCACTGCATTCTCATGTAGTCTTCTGTATTAAGAACCTAATTCTGAGGTGTGTTAATGTGACAAGCTTCCCCCAAGGTTTAGGAGGAAATTAGATACAATGGTTAATTAGAAATTGGACATTGCTTGTAGCTTAACCTATTAAGCTCTTTATATTGTCTCATGGTTTATAACTTTGCTACTCATCAGAATTAATGGAGGAATTAAGAAAGAATTAGATTATTGTAGAGATTCTGATTTAGTAAGTTAAGTATGGAACCCAAGAATCTGGGATTTCTTTTCTATTCAAAGCATGATCCTTGCAAAAGAAGCACTGGTGTCACTGGGAAAAGGTTGTATCTCAGTTGTACCCTACACCTTATGAGGAAATTAGCCACAACAAGACCAGCTCTACAGGAAATATTTAGACCTATTCTCAACAGTGATCAGTACAATGGACCACCAGCAAACTAAACAGCAAGCTAAAGATCAAAACTTAGTTTCCACAATGGTGCAAAGAATAAAACTACACATGCTTTCACAAAATAAGATGAATAGAACTCCACCACACTTACTAATTCTCTCAATAATGTCAGTGGACTGTATTCACCACTGAAGAAGGACAGGCTGGCTGATTGGATAGAAAAGCACAAGCCATCCATATGATGTCTCCAGGAAATACACCTATCCTTGAAGGACAAATCAAGACCCAAGGTTAGGGGATGGAAAACAGTATTCAAGCAAATGGAAATCAGAAGAAAGGAAGGATTGTGATCTTATTTTCTTTTCCTTTCTTTTCTGTTTTTTTTTTTTTTTTTTGAGACAGGGCCTCAAGCTGTCACCCTGGGTAGAGTGCTCTGGCATCACAGCTCACAGCAACCTCCAATTCCTGGGCTCAAGCAAGTCTCTTGCCTCTGCCTCCCAAGTATCTGGGACTACAGGTACCCGCCACAATGCCTGGCCATATTTTGGTTGCAGCCGTCATTGTTGTTTGGTGGCCCGGGCTGGATTCAAACCCGCCAGCTCAGGTGTACGTGGTTGGTGCCTTAGCCCGTTGAGCCACAGGCACCAAGCCAGCGATCTTATTTTCAAATACAAACTGCTTTAAAGCAATTAAATTTAAGAAAGACAAAGATACTGGTTAAAGGAACAATACAACA
>CAUYRH010053871.1:0-16504 GCA_963574655.1 Perodicticus potto | reverse complement strand
ACGGTGCATCTTAGAAGGGTACAGGTGAAACTTACTAAATGTAGAATATAAATGTCTTAACACAATAACTAAGAAAATGCCATGAAAGCTATGTTAACCAGTTTGATGAAACCATTTCAGATTGTATGTGAAACCAGCACATTGTACCCCATGATTGCATTAATATACATAGCTATGATTTAATAAAAAAATAAAAAATAAAAAAAAATTAAAAAACACAAAGCCATTTACTGCTCCCTTGGGGCTTTATTGAAGAGAAGAAAAGATACCCATTTCTAGGACTCACCCCTTCTTATGGGAGCACTCCTTACCCCAGACGTCAGCACTGGGTTTTCTCCCTACCAATCCTCTCTGCACAGACTAATGTACGCATAAAGGTGTCCTCTGACACTTCGGAAAAGAATTCCCGCGATGTAGTTGCTAACAGTGTCAGTGTTACTTCTTAGCCCGAGACTTGGCTGTCATCCTCCTGGAAAGTCAGCTGTGAAGCTCTGGTGCAGAGTGATTTTTTTTTTTTTTTTTATCATGAAGATTAGGAGATCAACAGGGTAAGTCCAGGATACAGTGGAAAAGAAACAGGTAGAAAGGAGTCTGAGCCTTTCTGCGTGAAATCTAGTTGATTCTGACAAAGACTCGCCCATTTCAATTGGGCAACTGGACATATGGACTTTTTGTGGGCAAACTCCTGTGGATCTGTAAAAATGAATTGAGCAAGCTTCTGGAAAGAGAGCCTTGGATTAGGCCCAAAGGTTGGAGTGGAAAGGGGTCTTTTCCAGCAACCCTGCTGCCTGATAGGGACCCAGATTTCCAAATTTGTAACTAACCCCATGATGAAATTGATCATAATGTATCATTAAATCTAAGCCTTAATCAGTAGTCAAACTAAACACATAAGTCAAACTCTGAATATGGAAAGTTTCCTTCTTATAACTCTTACTTGAAGTAGCAAGAAGTAGATAAAGTTTTTGCTTGAGTGTGTGTGAAGGTTCATGGAGATTGCTAAGAGTTGAATTTCCCTGTAAAACCAGGTTGCACAGCTGAATATTTGTTTTACTACCATAGAAAATAATTATATAGGGTGGTTCCTGTTGCTCAGTAATTAGGGCACTGGCTCCATATACTGAGCTCCATATACTGAGGGTGGCAGGTTCAAACCTGGCCCCGGCAACAACAACAACAAAAGAAAATAATTATATAGACCTTTCCATGTACCTGCCAATTTCATCTTTGTAGTGATTCTGTAAAATAGGTACTATTAGTAGTAATCTCAATATAACCCCATGATGAGATAATGGAAGTTTAGTAAAAGAAAGGGACTTGTCCAAGATTATAGAGTTCATAAATGACAGTGCGTGGACTCAGTTTAGGCTCACTTGAGTACACATTGTTGCTCTTAACCAATTAGCAACCTTTATTACAGATTTTCCTAATACTCTAAAATAGAGAGGTATACTGCTTCTGTAAAGGGATGGGTGGTGAACATTCTCAAGCTTGGGGATTGAGAGACAAAACAGAAGTTATTACACGAGTAGTTCTATCACAAGATATAAAACTTGTTTCACACATTTTTGTTGATAAAATTCAAAATGAAGTCACAATAATTGAGAGTGAATGAGTGAACTGAGGGGAATATCAGTGGCCAGGAAGGCAGGGAGGAGGGAGGGGATGAAGTGGATCAATGGGTAGGATGGAAGAAATAAGCCCTAGTGTTAAATCAGTACTACGATTATAATTTTCAACAGTCCACTGTATGTTTCAAAATAGCTGGAAGAGGGCTTGGCACCTGTGGCTCAGCGGGCTAAGGCGCCAGCCACGTACACCTGAGCTGGCGGGTTTGAATCCAGCCCGGGCCCGCCAAACAACAAAGATGGCTGCAACCAAACAATGGCCGGGTGTTGTGGCGGGCGCCTGTAGTCCCAGTTACTTGGGAGGCAGAGGCAAGAGACTCGCTTGAGCCCAGGAATTGGAGGTTGCTGTGAGCTGTGATGCCACAGCACTCTATCCAGGGTGACAGCTTGAGGCTCCGTCTCAAAAAAAAAAAAAAAAAAAAATTTCAAAATAGCTAGAAGAGAAGAATTTGAATGGTTCTGGTATAAAGATAAGGCAACATTTAAGGTGATGTGTTTTCCAAGTACATTGATTGGATTTTCATAAATTGTATGACTGTATTAAGTTATCTCATGTACCCCCAGATTATGTACATCTATTATGTATCAAAAAATAAAATGAAATGAAATAACTGGGAACAATTTTTTGGTGATATACTGATACGAATGGAATTCAAGTATGGGAGAAATAAAATTTCATTTAATCAGAGCTGCATTAGACTTCTTGACAATGTGCATTAGACTTCTTGACGATCAAATCTATCACACATGTTTATTTGTAAAAACCATTCTTTGTCACATAAGAACAGTCAGCACCAATTTGGCTCTGAAAGCATCTGTGTTCAAGGGAACTACAGATTTGCTTCTTTGTGAATGATAACTACACCAATAAGACTTTCCTAAAAGCTTCACACAGGCTAGAGGATTTCATAGGGCATAAGGGTATTTCTTATTCATACTCTTTGACTGAAATCTACTCAGCACGTGCAGAGGTACTCTTTAGATTTCAAATCATATTCTTGTAGCATTGCCCGATACGTCTAGAACTCCTGCATTATCAATAATACAAAATCTAAACATACAAGCAAAACTTATACTACATTCAAAGTAAAATGCCTTCCATTGCCTTGTAAAATATTCAAAAAAAATAAAGAAAATGTAAATGACTCTAATTGTATAGAAATTACTGATTACAGAAAATGCTCTGACCACTAAGAACAGTCTAAGTATTTATTGATCCAGGGCTGCAGAAAGCATGTAACTCAACAAAATTCTTAATTTCATATGTAATAATGGGTTTAATTAATGGGTTTTCCAGTGTGAAGATTCAGAAGGTTTGATCTCCAAATGTGACACATGCTAATAATATTGTAATCCTAAAGTTATGCAATTCGGATTAACATCCTTAAAACCCAGCTATACTTTCTGTTCAGTACAGAGATAAAACTAATTATACTCCACTTGGCGTTTCTTTAGACCTAAGAGAGGTATTTTAAAAACGTGTTTCTTGTTAGAAAAATAGAATTGCTCAAGTTTCTGATTCATTTTTCTTAATTTTCCTCAATTGTTTTAAAAGAGCGGTATGATGTCAAGGGTGCAATTAGAGATTTTTAACAAGCCTTTTAACTGCTTTTTTAACCCCAGGATCTAACTTTGATTAGCTTTTCATGCAACATGCTGCTAGGGGTGTCTTTTTAAAGAATGCTTCATAATTTTAGTTTTGTGTCACAATTAAAAAGATAAAAATGAACATGTAGGAAAACTCAATGAAAAATGCTGTTTATCATGCGGATGCTTCCTGAGCAATGAGAATTTGCATTTTTTTTTGAAGTTCTAATATCTCAAGTGCATTTTTGATCTTCCAACAACATTTTCTAACAGATGATGTGCAGGAAGAGTTTAGCGACTCTCTTCCTCTCCTCTCTAAGTATCTGGATTAAGCCGTAGGTCTTCAATCTGGCTGGCAACTATTTAAGAGCTTATTGAGAAATCCAAGGATCAGGCACTATGTCAATGGTATCAATTTAGCTTTCAAATTAAAAAAAGCAAACAAGCAACCTAAAATATGCCTAACATTATTTTTAAGACATGAAATGAAGTTCTTGCCCCTGTGACTTGGATCAGAAAGTGGAATCTGATAGAAATCAGTTAGTGGCCTAAGAAAGCACCAGGGCATCATTAATAATTGGTTTTCAATAGGCAAAGGGGATGTGAAACCGCTGAAGGATATCACATAGAAATCAGCGATGCCAAAAAGCTGCAGAAATGGCCTGAAGAAAAGTACAGAAGAAGTTACAGTTCCTTGTCACTGATTGCTTCTTTCAGAAATTAAACTGTCAAAAATCTCTTTCCCCCTAGAGAAGCATAAGTTACCATGCATCATTTGAAAACTGTTGGAAGAATTCCGTGGGACAGTCAAAAAGTCCCTGGTTGGTGAAATACATCTTCTGGGAAGATGAGTAACTTACTCAATGAGTAATTGATCTCCAGGATCAATTACCCCAGGTTTCTCCTGAATGGTGGCAAGGAAGTAAGCAGGAGAATGATGTATCGAACTGCTTAACAAGTGTTATACTGAGTGGGTAGTATCTACAGGATGTGTCCATGAAGGAGAAAATAATATCAATTCTGTAATGAAATAGTTGGCCTTGGTTGGAAGGAGATAAGTTCCAGAATAGAGTTCCTCCAAAGAAATTCAGTAAGAGGTGGAAGAAATGGTGAATTCTAGATGATAACGGGGTGCTGGGAACTAACCACGGTTTATAGCTAAAGGAACAGCTGCTAGAATTCACTAATTGTCAGTTATTTATAAAAGCTAAACAAAATAAAAATAAGCTACCAGACCCATAGCTTAGCTCTTATTCCTAGCTTCCAGCCTTAAGCTCAGCCGAAAGGTCTGAAGTTTCTTCCTATCTTTTCTTACTGTAACACAAAAATTTCACTCTAAATTTTTCAGATCATTCAGCTCACAGGACTAATTAAATCAGCTCCCCATTCTTTCCTTTTTGTCTGCCTCTCTCTCTCTGTAAAGACCCAGCAGTGGAGTTCAGGTTTTTCTTTTGAACAATTGCAAATATGTCTTATAACTACTGCCTCTACCCTTATTCTAAAGACAAGACCACTCAGTTAATCCCACACACTTCACAATTACCAGAGAATTGTGACTTTGTTGGGAATTTCTCCTAGATATAGCAAAGGGCCTATCTCACACCACTCTCAAACTTTATGCTAAAGATTTTCCAGAGGCATGGTGATGGATTGGAGCAGTGAAAATAGCAGTGATTTAGACATCCTGGAATCAGATTATACCTCCAGACAGAGGGGTTTCAGCAGCCAGGCAGCCAACAAACCAGTGGACAGACAACAGCCAGCTCTTGAGTGGTTGCACATTAGGCTTATTTTTGATAGAAGTGCCTCTCTGATAATTCGTGCCCTCAGTGCACACATCTCAGTAATGACAACGTCATCTCATCTACAAGCAAAAGAACTTCATGGCACATTTTGGTAAGAGTTAAAATTTCAACTACAAAAGTATCTGCCATATTTTCTTCCTTCGATATTGTCTTTCCCTTTTGTTCTCTTCAAAAAGTACTGGGAATCCTACGTTCTCATGTAATCTCACGTCCTTTAGGACAGACATGGTACCTTCTTTGTTGTTAACTCTCTCTGTTCTCAAAATGTATAGTAAAGACGGAGCACGGTGGCTCACACCTGTAATCCTAGCACTCTGGGAGGCTGAAGCCAGAGAATGGCTTGAGCTCAGGAGTTCGAAACTAGCTTGAGAAAGAGTGAGATCCTGTCTCTGAAAATAGAAAAATTAGCTGTGCATTTTGGCGGGTGCTTGTAATTCCAGCTACTCATGAGGCTGAGGCAGGAGGAGCGCTTGAATCCATAAGTTTGAGGTTGCTGTGAGCTAGGCAGATGCCATGGCACTCTAGCCTGGGCAAGAGAGACTTTGTCTAGGAAAAAAAATGTATTATATGTTGCTTCTCAGTTTGTAGAGGTTTGCTTTTCAATCTATTGTAATCTTTTTTCTTCAAAAACTCTTCTTTCCCCTCTTGGATCTTTAACAATCCCTTAAAATGAACGAGAAAGGAAATCACAGGAATGTGTAAAAGAGAACCTGAAAAAACAGGTGTTTTAAGGACTAAGGTATGTCGGCCTCTCAGTTGTGAACCTGGCCAATCCCCTTTTATTTCACTTAACATGCCTGGGCATGGAGATATTAAGTAATCAATTTTAAAGTTTTTTGGTTTTTTGTTTTTGTTTGAGATAGAGTCTAACTTTGTTGCCCTCAGTAGAGTGCTGTGGCGCCACAGCTCATGGCAAGCTCAAACTCTTGGACTCAAGCGGTTCTCTTTCCTCAGGCTCCCGAGTAGCCGGGACTACAGGTACCCACCATAATACCTGGCTATTTTTTAGAGACGAGGTCTTGCTCTGGCTCACGCAGGTCTCAAACCTGTGAGCTCTGGCAATCCACCTGCCTCGGCCTCGGCCTCCCAGAGGATTACAGGTGTGAGCCAACACGCCCAGTTTAATTTTGAAGTTTTTGTATCCACAAGACTGGTAATACTCTCTGGGGTTTCAATCGAGAACATATTCAAATAATCCAAAAAGTATGAGTCTCTTAAAAACTGATACAATTTACCTTCCAGTGAAAGAATCTGTCCCCTCCTTAAGCCAAGAACACAAGTCGGGCTTTATTATTATTATTATTATTTTACCTATTTTTGTGACCAAAATATCTTGAATTGACTGTGATTACAATTTCCTAATTCAGATGTTTCTGATAAACTGCTAGCTGAGTTTATAATTCCTTGATATTATATTTAGCATTTTTAAAAAACCATATACCTGGTCGGTGCCTGTGGCTCAAAGGAGTAGGGCGCCAGCCCCATATGCTGGAGGTGGTGGATTCAAACTCAGCCCCGGCCAAAAAAAAAAAAAAAAAAAGAAAGAAAGAAAACATTTACCTAATTGAATAGCTATTATATATATGATTGAGTGAACAGTTATAAGTCCATATATTCTAATAAGAAACTTTCTTATTAAAAAATTAGAGTACAGAAATATAATGTATAATGGACTTGGAAGAAAATGAAAATTACTTTGAATTTCACTCCCAGAAGGGAATGACTTTTAAGATTTTTAAATACTTTCTTGCCCTTTATTGTTTTAGCAGAGTAATTAGCAAATAAATATGGTTATCTCTGGATAGGAAATGATATCAAAAACTTAGTAACAAATGTTAGCAGTATCTCATTATCTTAACCAGATAAAAACTAAAATTTAATATACATAATATAGCTTTCTTTTTTCTTTCTTTTCCTTGGTAAGCGTCCTGCTTTCCTTTCCTTGTTTTACTATTTACCCAAACCACTTCTGAGATTCGCTTTTTTCTTTTCTCTTTCTAACGTAAATGCTATAAAAATCTCAACATTTATCATGGTGTATTTTTCTCTCTGCACAAATGGCCATGCCTAGATGTAATAATATTAATATATGAGCTCATTTTCAGCTAGAGGGAGGATTGTTTTCTTTTGTTGTATAATTGTAAGAGTTTATCTACATGCTTAAATTTCATAATTTTCATTCAAAAATATTTTTCAGAGATGATTAAGCCTTTTCCAACAAGGCCCCTTACTTCATGTCTTTTACCAAGAATAGTGCTATTCTGGTCTCTGTTTTTCTATGTTTTTTGAAAACCTTATAAATGTAAAAATCTTAGTCTATTGTTATTCAGATTTGAATTTCTCTGCTACCAATGAGGTGAACAATGTTTTATGTTTCTCTTCTGGGGTTGGGATTTCATTTTCAGATAGTCACTCCATATTTTTATTCATTGATTTATATTCCCATTTTTAGTCAGTAAGAATTCTTTCCGTATAATAAATATCAAATCTCTATTATCTACATTGGAAGTATCCAAATTAACAGCTTGACTATTAATTTTATTTTTCATGTCTGCTAGCTATTTATCTCTAATATTGCATAAGCTTCTATGTTTCTGAATCTTTAGGATAAAGTCTTCAAGGACTTTGGCCTTCTGGAAGAGGTTTTAAAAACACCTAATTGATTTTTTTTGGTTAGTGATGTTGAGATGATGGAAATTTGTTTTCTTCTTACTATTTACTAAAATGCAAGCATGTGGGCCGGCCCTGACCCCATTCTCAGCACTTGAGTTCTGATTTGCTATTCTTCACAGAGGTACTTTGATATGCTAGGATTTTCTTTTATATGCTGGGATTTTAAAACATGCATACCTCTACTGGACTCAAATGTGCTTCTAACCCACTATCATTGTTATGATTCTGTATTCTCTTGTTTTGTTTTAGAGCACGTCTTATCTTGACCCCACTACATGTAACAATTGACAATGCTTTATTTCTGGGGACTGTATTCCCAGGTGGGGTTGCCCACTGCCAGCCTCCCTACACACACACACACACACACACACATCTCCTTTTTTCTCCCCTTGCTTCCTCTATCCTTTTTTAAATATTTTTGCATGTTTCCTATAATTTGACAAGCTGACTTAGTTTGTGGATAAAGCCAGCAAAACATTACCCTGAGTGGCACCACAAAAACCAGTATCCTGTGGTTTTTATCTTTAGAGAACGCAGTATTTCTGAAACAAAGGCGAAAGAGCAAACACTAGAAATAGATGAGTCCCCTTTGTAAACACATGAATTCTCCAGTGGACAAGTTCATGACTTTTCACCACAGAGCAAGGGAGTTCATGAATTACTCGATCCACTATGTATGTCAGGTCCACCAGCCCCGTGCAGTGGAACCATCTTTGAGAGATTCCCTTTAATTATCGTGCTTTTTATGTTACTAAACTTAAAGCACTAAGGGTGATGAATAAAGCTAACAACTTAACTAATGTGAGCCTGAACCATCCTTCTAATCTATAACAGGGCTAGGGTGTGTAGTTTCAAATCCTTTCCCCTTAAGTGTAATGATGTCTAATTTGAGGCAATCTAACCATAAAACTAGCCCATCTTGTAATCTTTTCAACTGGATGGTGATTAGCCATCTTGAAAATAGATCTTTATATGGAAATTGTGTTCTGTTAAAATTTACCTAGATTTATCATCTGATAATAAAATATATTTTATGAGTTAAAAAAAAAAAAAAAGAAAGTTCGTTGCTAGGCCTACTTCCCAACCTTGCTGTGAGTTTTCACCTTCATTTTTATTTTTTAACGTTCTGCGGCTACGTCAGTAAGCAGCTAGGAAAGTTCATAACTGGAGCCATCAAACAAACTCTTATTTTTAAGAAGGGACATATGTACATTTATTATTGGCACTCTAAAACATATAACCTCACTCTACTGAATTCCATTCAGAACGTATATAACTCACGTTTAGGTATTTCTGCTCTGAAGTGAAATCCAAGGAGGGCCAAACCCCTATAAAATTGGAAATAATAAATGAGAGAAAAAATGGGAAAACTTTGAACCCATGTTGTAAGTTTATAATTCTCAAAACATATTAAATAAGGAAGAATGTTAAAGAGGGAAGAAATAAAAGAAATTGAATAGCACAGTAGGCCAGTAATCTCTGAAAGCCTCTCCAATACTAATGTTTCAAATCTGAGTGTTATATATGAAAGAATATTAAACATTAATAACACTAGGAATCAAACATTAACTATTAGTATTGCTGGGGTAAGCAGAATTCTGAATTGCTCTCCAAATTCCTACCCCTGGTCCATAATCCTTGTATAACTCCTCCCCTTCAAGTGTGGGATGGATTTGTAAATAAGCTGGGATTTTACTCCCATGGTAGGTTTTGCTATGTGGGAATGATGTCATGGAGATCCCCAATTAGCTGACTTTTATTTATCCCTGACCTAATAGGATGAGGCTTTACATCTAGGCAAGAGGCAGAGAAATTCAGAGAACTGAAGTGAGAGAAACAGACCATCTCCCCATTGGCCTGCACGGAAATAGCTACTCATGTTGTGAACTGTGTATGGGAAAGATAAATGTTGTGTTCTCTAAAGAACCATACACAGTGATCAGCCAGGAACCTTTAGTTGCTGATCAACAACCAGCGAATATAAAAAAAAAAAAAAGAAAGAAAAGAAAGAAAAGAACAGAGGAATCTCAGTTCTATAAGCACAAGAAGTGAATTCTGCCAGAGAACTGAATGAGCTTGAAAGAGGCTCCGAGCCTCAGCTGGGCATCATGTTGTGTTTAAGCCAGTACATTTGTTGTAATTTTTTTATGTAGCAATAGAAAATGAATGCATACACCGCATTTGATCTTTTACAATTAAATGCTCTAAAATATGTAGAGCTATCTAGCCCAGATACTGGTAGAGAGGATATAGTTATTAAATAATTGCTCTTATGTCCATTTTATGTACCACCTTTCCAGGCACTCTGCAACAGACATGATGGGAGCATGGGTGTAAACACAGGTGATAAATTCTGAAGGGCTTGCAGCTGTTCATGAATATCGTATCCAATGGTGTTTGTAAGGTCAACTACAGCACTGTTACAAATTATAAAAACAACCTCATTTTTCCTGCTCAGTTACCAAGAAAAAATGGACATGTTTATCCACTGAATAGGAGGCTGCATGGCAAAGCTCACCGGTGCCCACACTAAGGAACTGCTTGTTCTTTGTTTTTGTTTCTTTTCTTTTATTGCTTTTCCAGGTCATGGAATTTGATATTTTCTTCTATGGTATATTCGTTTTCTGGGATTGCCGTGACACATCACTGCAAACTGGTAACTTAAAGCAATAGAAATTTACTGTGTCACAGTTCAAGAGGATCCAATATCAAGGTATTGACAAGTTAGGCTCCTTCTGGGAGCTCTGAGGGAGAAAATGAGCTAAGACTCTTCCCTGGTTTCTGGCAGTTGCTGGCAATCCTTGACCTTCCCTGGTGTTCACCCTTTCCAATCTCTGTCCCCACCGTCATGCTGCTTTCTCTGTGTACCTGTGTGTTCTGTTTTTATCTCTTTCTGATAAGGACACTCTATTGATTTTGGGCTTGCCCTAAACCAGTACAATCTTACCTTGAGCCTTACCTTACATTTGCAAAGACCCTATTTCCACATAAATCCTATTCTGAGGTTGTGGCTGGCCCTAACACACTATCCAACCTGGGCCATTTGTAGTTTACATAGACCTATGCACTCCGCTAAACACGTATTGGTTGTTTAATTAATATGCAATTTCATAGAGTGAAAGAGGCACTAAGTTAATTATAAAACAATCTTCTTTTAAGTCCATCCACAGCAAATTTCTAAGATCATTAGCAAATTTCTAAATTCTCGGTCTTGGTTTTGTAATTTACCAATTAAATGGATACATATTCCATGTTTCTATTAATCACAACTCTCTGCCTATTCATATTTTAATTATTTTGTGATTGCAAAATGGCATATAAGATAGAAGTATTGCCTATTTATGTTAAAAGGAAAGGAAAGCTAGCTCTCCCAAGAACCATCCTTCACGCACAGTAAATTGGAGGAATTTTTCATTGTTATGTCTTATGAAGCAGGGGTTTCCAACCTGTGGCCCACCAGCCTCATGTAGCTCAGAATGGCTATGCCACCCACCCTAAATCATAACCTTACTTAAAACATGATGAGGTTTTTTTTGTAATTTTTTGGTGGAACTCAATTTCATGGTTCTCAGATATGGACTTTGTAGATGACAGGGTTGCATCACAAGGTCATGTGAAATAAACAGACATATGCTCTATTTATACGCAAGTGTGGCTTCCGTTCTAGTGCACTGTATGACATCCAGGGTGTTATCTGCTAAACACGGACAGTAGAATTGACACCATCAGACATCACACGCACTTGTGGTTGACTTGGTGACGCAGGAATTATCTATAATATTTCAAAATTGTAATACTCAAAATACACCAATAACAAAAGATGAATACAAGTCAGGTTGAGCACCTCTCGTAATTTGTAGAAGTCAAATATTACTTGAGGATTACAATTTGAATACAGGTTTTTCCTTTCTCAAAATGTGCATACATTATTTTGGAAGAGATTGAAGCCCTTACAGATACTGTTTAGAGAATGAGGAGATGTTACAGCTACATAGAGGTCCTTTTTCTTTTTTCTAGCGTTTGGACAGTAAAGCAAGCAACATCTAGTTAACTTCTGTCCAATTACTTTCTAAAATATACGCTCCCAATTAAACAGCTAACATGTACTAGAGATAAATCCAGCAGTGTTATCCAACTTTAGCGAAGTAAATTTAGAAAGACATACTCAACACACAAGCCAAAGTCTGTGGTCTGGATAAAGGAGCTTATTTTGCTGGAAAGAGAATTAGCTTTAGGGACAGATCTGGATTCAAATCTCAGACTGTTATATACTAATAATAGACCATAGTAGAAATTTTTCAAGTTTCAAAGCTCCAGTATCTTCCCCTATAGGGATTTTTCCTCATATACAGGAGGAGCTTAAGGCATGCTAACTTATCCGTATATTGTTAATATCTAGTTTCAACATTTCACTTAATCAAAAGAAGATTTATCTGACCTCTATTCACCCTAGGGGCTGATTTTAATATCTGACCAGAATAAACTTCTCCGGCATCAAATTCTTTTTCTCTTTCAAAGAACTCTTGCAAAAGTCTCTATTTTTAAATATGTCAATATTTTCCTCCTGTGTATAATTCATGTACATGTTATTACACAAATGCATTGAAAACTATACAAGAAATATCTTAATCATACATTACCTAAGAATAAGGTAATTTTAAAGATACCTAATTTATTGGGCTGGGTAACAAATATGCACCAATATATTCATACTAAAAATGGAAATACCAAGACATTTATTATAATGAAATACTCCCCTGGTTAGTATACAGTGAGATAAAAAATGGTACAGATTACTAACAGCATGGAATTGCACTGAGATTTTTAATCTTCATTACGTTTTCCCTAAGTGATACAGGCACAGTCTTGGGTTTACTTAGTTCAGTAGTAACAGGAGCTGAGTGTGTCCGAACTGTGTTTCACTTTGCTTGGTTCTGATAACCAGGGAGAAGGCGCTGACATGGTTCTGTGCAAAATGAGACCCGCATGGCGTAGTGGTTGAGTACAGCTTCTGTGGCCAAACGGTTCCAGTCCAATACTGTCTGCACTGACTCCCTATATGCCCCAGACAGCTTACTCGTTCCCTCGGAGTAACAGTGAGAATTGTGCCGGCCTCAAGCATTATTGTCACACTGAAATGAGTTTAACATGCAAAGCTTTTAGAACACAGCCTGGCGTTTTGTGGCTCTCTAGAAATGTTAGTACTTTCTTGTTATTAATGGCACCAATTCTCTGTTGAGAAGTCTGGGTTGACGCAAAGGTTAAATACAAAAAAAAATTACAGTATGGGTTGCTTTAAAAAAAATTAGCATCTGTTGTCTTTCAAAAGGAGATCTGACTTAGAAAGAGTGAATTTCCCCAACTTCAGCTTTTTCAGGTTATCTCACTACCTACAAAAAGCAAAGACACAAGTTGGTTGGGTGTGTCATTTACTAGCTTTGCAATATTTAATCTCGCCAACCTTCAGATTTGTCATTTGTAGAGATAATAGCACAACTTTTATGAAGATACTGTGAACATGCAAAAAATAAATACAGACATGTGTCACCTAATTTGTACTGGTACATATTCTGAGACAGGGATCACTGGGTTTCCCTGTGTAAACACCAAAGGGTGTATTTACACAGATGCTAGACGGTCCAGCGAGTACTCACATAGGCTGTATAATATAGCCTTTTGTTTCCAGGCCACATACCTTACAGCATGTTACCCTCCTAACGACTTAGGCGACTGTAGGACAATGGTAAATTTATTTCAACATATTCAAACATAGAACAGGCAAAAATATGACACTAACGACACCATGAATGGAGCTTGCTGGACTGGAAGTCACTCTGATGAGTCACTAAGTGAGTGGTGAGTCTACGTGAAGGCCCAGGACCTTGCTTATACCGCTATAGACTTTGTACACATAGAGCACCTAGGCTGGATGAAATTTATTTTGAAACTATTCCTTCTGAAACATTAAATTACCTGTAGCTTACTATAGCATTTTTACTTTATAAACTTATTTTTTAAAGCTTTTTGATGCTTTTGTAATAACACTTAGCTTAAAGCCCACGTATACTAAACAGCTGTACAAAGTATTTAAGTATTTTCCTTTCTATCTTATTTTGTAAGCTTGTTTTCAATTTTTAATACTTTTTTTTTTTTTGAGACAGAGTCTCACTTTGCTGCCTCCTGTTGAGTGCTGTGCTGTCATAGTTCACAGCAACCTCAAACTCTTGGTCTCAAACGATCCTCTTGCCTCAGCTTCCTGAGTTGTTGGGACTATAGGTACCTGCCACAACACCCAGCTAATTTTTTCTATTTTTAGTAAAGATGGGGTCTCCCTCTTGCACAGGCTGGTCTGCAACTCCTGAGTTCAAGCAATCCACCCACCTCAGCCTCCCAGAGTGCTAGGATTACAGGTGTGAGCCTTATAATACATTTTTATTTTAATTTTTAAACTTTTTTGTTAAAAACTAAGACACAAACACTCACATTAGCTGACGCCTGCACAGGGTCAGGATTATCAATGTCACTGTCTTCTTCCTCTACATCTGGTCTCCCACGAGGGTCTTCAGGGCAAAGGACAGGCATGGAGCTGTCATCTCCTGTGACAAAAATATCTTCCTCTGAATACCTCCTAAAGGACTTGCCTGATGCTGTTTTACAATTTTGTTTTTCATAAGTAGAAGAAATACACTCTACAATAATGATGAAAGTATATAGGCTCAGCACCTGTGGCTCAAGCAGCTAAGGCAGCAGCCACGTACACCTAAGCTGGCAGGTTCGAATCCAGCTCGGGCCCGCCAAACAACAATGACAGCTGCGACCAAAAAATGGTCAGGCGTTGTGGCGGGCGCCTGTAGTCCCAGCTACTTGGGAGGCGGAGGCAGGAGAATCGCTTGAGCCCAGGAGTTGGAGGTTGGTGTGAGCTGTGATGCCACAGCACCCTACCCAGGGTGACAACTTGAGGCTTTGTCTCAAAAAAAGAAAAAAAGTATATGACAATAGATGTATAATCCTACAACACAGTGACATACTGTCATTTTTACCAAGTATTAGGGTCTGTAGACAATTGTGTGAGCTATACTTTTACATGACTGGAAGTTCATTAGGTTTGTTTACAGCATGTCACCAGAAACACAAGTGTAACACAACACATCACACCAAGGCTGTGACAGCTATGACGTTACTAAGTTTAGGAATTTTTCAGGTCTATTTTTATGGACCCATCATACCTGTGGTCCATCATTGACAGAAATGTCCTTATGTGGCACATGACCACAGTAAGTTTTTAAGAAATTTTAGCTAGCTATTACCTGCAAATTAATTTGTGTAAGAATTATCTGTTCAAAATACTAATATAACCTGCTGCAAAACTGTAAAGATTGAGTTATTAGATACCATAGTTGCTTTAACAGTTTGTTTCTGTGAGCTCCTGTGTTGTATAAAGGGTAGACAAACATCCCTGTAATTAATTTTTAAAATATTAAACTGTATTGAGGTATAATATTTGCACAATAAAACAGACTCTTTTAAGTGTAAAATGTTGAATTTTTACAAATACCTATCAGAACATATCTACCATGCAAATAAAGATACAGAACATGATCAGTATCTCAAAAGATTCCATCACACCCCTGCAGAGACTGTTCAACCCTCCCAGGGAAACAGCCTATGCTGACACCTGATCTTCTATCCTGTATCACAGATTAGTTTGGGTTATTTTAAGATTCCACATAAATTGAGTCATATCATATCCACTGTTTTGTACATGACCTCTTTCTTTTAGCATAATATTTCTGAGATCAATTCACATTGTTAAGGGTCTCAGTAACTTGATACTTTTAATTGTCAAATAATTGCTGAATAATTTTCCCTTGTGTGAACATACCACAATTTGCCACAATGGTTTTGTCCATTCACCAGCTGATGTACTTTTAGGTTGTTTCTGGCTTTTGCTGTCCTGTGAAATATCTATGGACATTCATGTGCAAATCCCTGGGTCCACACATATTTTCATTTCTCTTGGTCAACAGCTAAGCATCAGGTTGCTGCTAAGTATGTGTTTAAGAAACTGCCAAACTGTTCCTTGCTTTGAGATATTTTTAATTTGGCCTAAATCGATACACTTTACATTTACTTTTTTATTAAGTCATATACACATATCACGAATACATTTATGCATATGTAGGATACAATGTGTTCTTTTTTATGCAATGTGTTTACTTCATTTATGCATGTGTAGGGTACAATGTGTTCATTTTTTTTATTGGTTGATTGACATCAAACCAATCAACATAGCTTTCACCTCATTTGCTTGATTATTGTGTTAAGACATTTATGTTCTACACTTGACAGATTTGACTGGTACCCTGCAATATGTACCATAGGTGTGGTCCCACTGTTTACCCTTCGTCTATCAAACCTCCACCCTCCCCTGCCTTCCCACTCCATTTCTCTCTTTCATCCTGGGCTATAGTTGTGTTCTATCTTTCATAAGAAAGTGTGAGTTAATATAAGTTGGTTTCATAGAAGTACTGAGTACATTGGATACTTTTTCCTTCATTCTTGAGATACTCAGGAGAATATGTTCCAGGTCCCTCCATGTAAACATCAAAGAGGTAAAGTCTCCATCTTTTTTAAGGCTGCATAGTATTCCATGCTATACATATATCACGCTTTATTAATCCATTCTTGGGTTGATAGGCACTTGGGCTTCTTCCATGACTTGGCTATTACTAATTGAGCTGCAGTGAATAATCTGGTGCAAGTATCTTTTTTGCAAAGTGATTTTTTGGTCTTTTAGATATACTCCTACTA
>CAUYRH010053869.1:0-30208 GCA_963574655.1 Perodicticus potto | reverse complement strand
TTCATATCCATTAGGGTCTGCTTTATGAATTGAGGAGCATTCTGGTAGGGTGCATAAAAGTTAATTATCAAACTCTCTTCATGTTAGGTGTTTCCCTTGACAAATATGTAGTGACCTTCCTTATCTTTCTTTATCTTTGTTGATTTAAAGCCAATTGTATCTTCTACTAAAATTTCAACCCCTGCTTTTTTCTTATTTCTGTTTGCCTGTGATATACAAGTCCATCACTTCACCCTGAGTCTATTTTTATCCTTAAGGTAAGGTGAAATTCTTGTATACAGAAGATATCCAGTCTGAGTTTATGTATCCTGTCAGCCAGCCTATGCCTCTTTACAGGACAATTTAAATCAGTCACATTAATTGAGAGAATTGATAAGCCTGGTTGTATTTTGGGTGTCATAATTTTCAGATGTCCAGTGGACATTTTTAATCCTTTCACTATTCTTGGAAGTTGGGTTTTGTTCAAAAATTTCTGGGTGAGTTTACTTTGGAGGTAGAGCATTGCACTGGTCATTGTGGAGGATGGGTCTGAGAATATCCTGGAGACCTGGTTTGGTTGTGGCAAATTTCTTCAACATGTCTATGTCATTCTCTTTCACAAATGAAACTCAGTTTAGCTGGATGGAGAATCCTGGGATGGAAGTTGTTTTGTTTTAGGAGACTGAAGGTCAATGACAATCTTCTGGCTTGAAACATTTCAACTGAGACATCTGCAGTCATTCTTCTCCCTTTGTAGGTGATGCTTTTCTTATGTCTGGCTGCTTGCAGAATTTTCTCCTTTGTCTTAATTTTGGCTAAGTTAATCACAATGTGTCTAGGTGATGCTTTATTTGGATTGAGTCTTGCTGGGGTTCTGAAACTGTCTTTTATCTGATGTTCTGTATCTCTTGTGATGCTTTGGAAGTTCTCCAAAATCTCTTGGAGCATCTGTAACCTTTAGGACTATCCTCTTCTCCTTTGGGAATTCCTATAAGACAAATGTTTGATCTTTTGGAGTTATCCCACAACTCTGTCAGAGAATGATCAGTTTTTACTCTCCATTTTTCTGCCCCTTTGAATGTTTGGGAACATTCAAAAGCTTTGTCTTCAGTTTTAGAGATCCTTTCTTCTGCCTGGTCAACTCTATTCCTGAGGGATTCTACTGTGTTTTGTAACTCCTCAATTAACTTTTTTGTTTCCTTGAGTTCTGCTATCTCTTTTCTTATTATGTCCATATCTTTGGTGACTTGGGCTTAGAATTCATTAATTTCTTGAGACAACTTTAGAACTACTATTTGAAATTCAATTTCTATCTTTTCTTCCATTCTATTTATTTTATTTTCAATCCATATTCTGAATTTGATTTCTGACATTGCAGCCATTTGTTTATGCATGGCATCTTCAGTTGTATCTCCTTTGTCATTTCTTGGTGGGGGAAGGTTGATCTACTCTGGTTATTCATGTTGTTAGAGTTCTTCTGTTGGGTCCACACCATGTTTATTTTTCACCATTTGGTTATTAGAACTGGTAGGGTGAGATTGAATTGGAGTTCCCAGGTAGTAGAGACAGCACCTTACCAAAGTGCTAGGCTTTGTAAATGTGGCTTGTCTCCTACAACTTTAAAAAGCCCTCTGTCAGAGTTTTAGGCAGAGACTCTGAGGACCTACTTGGTGAGATAGCTCTCTTTGATATCAGCCAACTTCTACTCTATCCTAAGAAACCACAGTATTAGGTTTAAATCTCGACTGTGAAGAGATACAAACAGCTGTGGCACCCAGTTCTTTTCTGCTACAGAACTCAAAGGTCAGCCTCAGAATGTCCCCAATGAACAACCCCAGACACAGTTTCCAACCAAAATGTCTCAGGCAGTGCAAACCCTGCCCACCAGAGAGGGATTCAAGGATCTCCAACAGCATAATTGTCCCACCTGCCAGACTCAGTCCACACTGTTGTTCATTTCTCTGCTCAAAGGCCCAGCTGGAGCAAGGGGCCATGCTGCCACCCACCAGTCTCAGTCCACATCCAACTAGCCTCTTCTTGCCAGACCAGTTGGAGTCAGGGGACCATGCCCCTACCTGCCAATCTCAGCCCACTGCCTGGGAAGACTCTGTTCACAGGCTCTGAGGTTGGAGTCAGTTTACCGGGTCTCACCCTCCGGTCTCAGTTCACACACAGCTAGCCTGTGCTTGCCAGACCAGTTGAGTCAAGGGACCACGCCCCCATCTGCCAGTCTCAGTCCACTGCCTGCAAGCCGCTGTATGCAGGCTCTCTTAGAGTCAGGGCACTGCACTCTGCTAGTAGGTCTCAGTCCTCACCTGGTTAGCCTCTGTGGGGCTGGAGACAGTGAGCCACATCATAGCCCTCAGGTCTTGGTTCACACCCAATAAGTCACTGCTCAAGGGTTCTGTTGGAATCAGGGGATCACGTCTTAGCTCTCAGGTTGTAGTCCACACCCATCAAGCCTCTGCTTGCAGACCTAGCAGGGGCTAGGGACCAACCCTGACTGCTGAACTCAGTCCACATGGGGCAACCACTCTTCCACTGTGGGTGCCATCAGAACTGGGGGTTCTTCATCCTGTCCTGCCAGATACAGCCCAAACTGAGGGTCAACACTACCACTGGCCAGGCATAGTCATAACCAGGGGACTGCTCCTCTTCCCTCTGAGTATCCCTTTCTTCTCATACCCTATTTCCTCCCTGTTAGTCACAGATTCCATCCTGATGGTTGGCTGTCCACACTATGCCCAGTTCTCTCAGGACAAGACCAAACACTCTGTGCTTGGCAGGGGGCAGAGCTTTAGACCATCATGTGAGGGGGAAAGGGTAGACTGGGAGTTTGCATTTCAATTTTATGCCTGGCAGGGTGGTGTCTATTTTCATAAGTGGGACCTCCCAGGAGAGAGAGACCTGGAGTTTAGCAGCTCTCTCCAGCAAGGTAAAATTTGAGGTCTTTTGTTCTCTGCTTTTTTGCAAATAGCCTGTGGCAGGCCCCCTGCTTGGGGGAGGGGTCTCCTGTCCTCTAGTTGATAGGCTTTGTACCTGTAATTTGGTTTCTTGAAGGCTCTTCCTTGGAGTCACAGCTTTCCGAACTTCTTTCTTGGCTCAGCTCCCCATCTTTGGCTTCATAGAGTCAGATTCCATCCAGTTTTTCTTCGTCTGTTCAGGAGCCTCTGCCGAGGGTTGCTACTAGTCGGCCATCTTCCTGGAATTCCTAATATTTATATTTTATCTAAGATTTTTTATTAAAAGTTCTTCCTTTTGATTAAAACAATTTGAAAAAATGTGAATTAATGTAGAATTTTGTTTATAATAAAGAAATAAAACTAGAAAATGGTTTTATATGTCAATAGAAAATAGGAAAAAAGCTAATTTGAAATATAAAATACATGTTGCAAACTATATCCCTAAAAAATATATTTTTTAAAACTAAAAAGGGAATTAGTGATTAATTTCATATTGTTCAAAAAAGTCATAGAAGCAAAACTATCTTTTGAATCTATGCTGTAAATAATCATTTTACTTGCTAAAGAAAAGTATGTATTTTTAGAATAATTTTAAATGGAAATGGCAGTGATTACATTTCATTACATTTTTAAAAAGCAGGAATATTTACCCTTTGGTTAGATTAAGGTATTGAAAGATCACGAGACACACTGGCCTTTAAATAACTGCATCCATGAATGCAAACGCGCTCTCTCTCTCTCTCTCTCTTTCTTTTTCTCTCTCTCTGTCTTTAATTTGTCTTGCTGTCACTTTCCACCTCCTTATTTCATGTTGGTTATATCTAATTTATAGTTTCCATCTATTCTGTTGATACTAATATTTATATATTAAGGGCCACAAGCACTCCTGTGTTTGAATCCATATGCTTCGATAACCACAGAGGTATAGAAGTACTACTGCCAGCCTCCATGAATGGGTGAAGTAATTTGGTAAAGGAATCTGGTTGAAATGGCTTGTTCACTTTGAGTCATGAATTCTGAAATATAATTATTTCAGCCTACATTATTATCCATATTTTTATCTAGAGGTGAAAAATTAGATCTACAAACTCCTCCCCCCCAAAAGGGGTAATGAATGGTGGAGAAACATTGTGACAACTGTTGGGTGTTGGGGCAATACCAAGTCGTGATGATTAAGACAGGCTTATGTAAACCTAATTATGTTGTGCTTTAATGATCAATCATTTCAGAATTTTATTTACTCAAAGGAGCAGAAAACTCCATTCTTTTGAGTGTTTCCCTGAATTCAGATATTTTATATGTCATAGTACACGGTTTCATATACAGTGTCAGTTACCTTGAATTGGGTTTTCTTCAAGTTTTACAAATTTGACTTAAAATTTTATGGGGTACATTGGAACTATTTATGGCATATCCAAAACTGCATTATAAGAGTTTAGTCAATAAAGCAGTTTTTATACTAAGCAGCTTAGATGCTTGTTTTTCTCAGACATATTTTTCACGTGACCCTTTTTAGGATTTCGCTTCTCGTAACCTCTGATGGAAAACCACACTGGACCAAATGAAAATAGAATCAGGGGAAAAAATCTTTCTCTATTAACAAGCAAAGTGCAAATTGGGACATTTGTGAAAAGAAGAATTGTGGCAAAATCTTAGATCTGTTAATTTTCTTTGGCGCATCATTCTACTTTTAGAAATTTATCTTGAATTAATAACTTTAGGTAAATATAGATCACTTGCCTTTCTTTTAAGCATCTAAGAATCACTCTTTTAATATGAGGCTAGGTAATACATTTGTACAATGCTGGGAGACCCTGTGTATATAGATTACGCCTATTCCAAAAGTTTAGTATAGGCCTAGTGTAAATACACAAGAAAATTTTTCTTTCCTAATTATTTTTAATGCTAGGTAACATCAATTCCTCCTCACACACTTCTTCTAATTCTTGTAATTCTGTTTTTATTCCTTGCCTTTTGAGGTCTATTATGTAATATTTAACATTACTTCCTACTTATTTTCTTGAAATGGTGGGAGAAATCTCCTTTTATAGTAAAAAGGACCAATTTGTCACCTTCTTTCAGATTAGGGTCAGTATGAGAATGTTGTTATTCTGATTAGTCTTCTAAAAACACCACTTTAGAATCGGGATTTTTTAAAAAGTTATTTTCCTTCTACAAAGTTCAATGAATGAGTAGTACCCTCTTGTGATTGCTAGGTTAATAGTTCTACTCACCCCATGTCCATTATCCTCTTAAGAACTAGATTTTTAAACAACTTTACTGGCATACCTGCTGTGTAAAGCCTTTTCCTTCTTTTAAATTTGATTCTGAAGGAATATCTTGAGTTTCAACACTGAACAATGAACACTTGATGGGGGAGCAGATAATACTGTTCTGGAAGGATTTTAAGGACTTTCCCATGTTCCTCAGAGTAGCCTTTCATCCAGCAGCAGACAAGGAAGTGCCACAGAGAAAAGCAAAAGAGTAGAAGGTGGAAGGGAAGGCGGAATACTGAGTTTCACAGACTCACAGAAAATGAGTGAAATAAATGAGAATAAATCTACTATTTCATAGTTCCCCAAATTAATAATTTGTTAAAGCATTATTCTACATAAGTGTTTTGTTTTCCTCAGTATATTTGTGAGCTATTCAGATAACACATGTTTGATAACTGCTAAAATGATCATGGTTTCAAATACAGTCTTTTAGGTACCTTGGGTAGGATTTTGTTCAAGTTTTACAAATTTGAATTATAATTTTTTAAGTATGTTGATACTATTTATAGCATATCCAAAACTTCATTATAAGAGTTTGGGCAATGAAGAGGTTTTTATAGTAAGCAGCTTAGATACTTTTTTTTTTTTTTTCACCATCACATTTAATTTCATTGTTAGCTATTTTTTGCAAAGCTACAACAATGTTAGTGTATTTTTTCAAAAAGATTTAAAGTGAGCCTTCATTCAAGTGGGGAGGGGAGACACACACAGAGAATATAAACATTAAGAAAAGTAGAGTAATAATTGTTTACTTATTGCTGCTTAACTCTCTTGAGAAAAATTTGTTGTGTTAAAGGCCAAGTTTACTGGTGGAAATCTTTCACTTCCTCTGGCAAGGCCCAGGATACAGACCTAGGAATATATCTGATAGTGGCCATTATAATGCTACTGCTTTCAACTTCCTGCAGAAAGGTTGTTGAATAATGACTACCAAAAACGATATCTTCACAACCTCATTTCAGAATAAACCAGGAGGTTGTCACCCAAAACCATTGATTCCGGACAGGAAAATGTCCAAACGACTTCTGATCTGCCACTATGCTCTTCTGTCTTGAAGGTGATAAATCATTCAATAAAACCCTCACACTGATAAAATGGTAAACCCTCACACTGATAAAATGGTAAACTGCCAATGATTCAACTAAATTAAAAAACGACACCACCACTGTTCCCATCTCTTCAGAATATACTGCATGTCCTCACCCATTATCATTCTTTCTATGGTCATTGTAGAATTTAATAAACTTATTTGCTTTTCTCAACATAGTTTCTCAAATGCCTAAAAGTATTGGCTGGAAATGTAGATGTAATTATGAAAATTTTAATTGTCATCACTAAAAGAAAAGTAAAAAAAATGAGGCAAACTGGCGTGAAAAGCAAATTCAAAGTTCTAGATTTGATGAACAAAAGACCTGATAAATAAAAATATATTTTGATTAACACCAGACATTGTGATTTTTTTAAAAATCAACCATGCTTCCATTTATCTAATATACATGTAAGGATCATACAAATTTGATATGAGTTGTTATGTATGAGAGTAAGTAGTCACAAACCGTGATTCTTTGATTATTATAGCCATAGATTCCTCTACTAACGAAGAACCACTGGATTTAAAAAATTATCATAAACTGTATAGTGTCCAAGTAGATATGCTAGTATTAACAATTACATGGCTGGTAGAAATAGCTTATCTTAAGGCAAAGCTAGTGGTTCACAATCCTGTTTGTGTTCTAAAATCAACTATGTTGCTTGCATTTTACCTTTTAAGATTCTTATTCCACATATATGGTTCTGAGACTTATCCTCAGTAGCTTGATAAAACTTCATAGGTTATTGTAAATAGCTAAATTAAAAACCACTTAAATATGCAGGAAAAATCCTACTGGATATATTATTAAAGATCTTTTTATTAGTATCTTCTTTCCTGAGAAATTCATACATCAGAATCCCAGTTATAATGAATTGGTTTATCTTGTATTTTAATAATATATATGCATTTAATTATATGATAATATATAAGATGACAACTATTATGAAAAAAGATATATCATTTTCTTTTTCCCTTTTTTAAATTTTCCTTTTTGTTCCCTCTCCCTAATTTTCACAGACAAAGGAGAAAAATTTCAGAAATAGCTGGCTATTCCAATTTCCATCAATTGCAGAATTTCATATGATAAATATCTATAATTTGTACATTTCTGATTGATTTGACCCCATGAAAAGATAGAAAGTATGAGGCCTTCATACTTCCTAACAAGTGTATGTTTTCATTTTCTAGCTTCAATCTGATGATTTTTTGTATTGGAATAAAATGAATAGAGTCATCTTCTGGAGTAAGATTTGAAGGATATTGCAGATGAAAATGTTCACTTTCCATCAGTTTTTTTTTTTTTTATTTTTGCAGTTTTTGGCCGGGGCTGGGTTTGAACCTGCCACCAGCATATGGGGCTGGTGCCCTACTCCTTTGAGCCACAGAAGCCACCCACCATCAGATAGTTTTGATTTTGCAAATGGATTTCCTCTAACATGGCAACTCAGATATTTGGTAGTGGTTGGCTATTTACTCTACAGAGGGATATTTAAAACAGTATTAAATTAAATGTGTTTGATTAGTGAAGTCTGCTTCTGGTATGTTAGAAGATAGAGCTAACACCATGATTGCAATTCTATAAATTCTGATCCAGATATAATTTTAAACAGATATCAATGGCAAATTTATTTTCAAATTGAATTAACAATGCTAACAATTGAATATTAAATCTGATTATTCTTTGGAAAACACCATCAGTTTGGGGAGTAAAGATCATTGGGTATATTCTATTTTTTCTGTTATCTTCATAGGAACCATTTATTTCTCTATTAAAGCATAATTTATTTAATTCTATATTGTTTATGTGAGGAATAATTGGGGAAAACCCATTCCAACCCCTAGGCATAACCATTAAGATTATCTACTTTCTAGACTTCTGAATGTAGAACACCTACAACAAATGTGACCTACCTTTTGGCTTCTCTGGGCCACATTGAAAGAGGAACAGTTGTCTTGAGCCACACAGTAAATACGTAAACACTAACAAAAGCTGATGAACAGAACAAAAGATCTGTGCATAATTTCCATGACGTTCACCACCACAGGTAAGTAAAAAAAAATATCCTACCATAATAATTATATTTATATAGAAGTCCATACAGAGAGTCTTTCAATATTGTCAAAGTAGGCCCTAAGTTTGTGACCACTAGTTTAGAAAATGTAGCCAGGCTCAGTGGCTCATGTCTGTAATCCTAGTACTCTGGAAGCCAGAGCCAGGTGGATTGCTTGAACTCAGAAGTACAAGACCAGCCTGATGAAGATCAAGAACTCAACTCCACTGAAAACAGAAACACTAGCCCAGAGTTGTGTCAGGCCCTATAGTCCCAGCTATTTGGGAGGCTGATGTAAGAGGATTACTTCAGCCCAAGAGTTTTAAGTTGCTGTGAGCTATCATGACCCAGGCACTCAACCCAGAGTGACAGACTGAGACTCTGTCTCAAAAAAAAAAAAATGTATCTAAGTAATAAATGTTTTATTAATATTTACCTTTAAAATAGCTTTTAAATTGATGCAGGACAGTTAGCACCAAGACCCGCTGCCTTAGCCCTGGCAGTGTTGATGCTGTGGGCTGGAGGAGCCAGCTTGCTAGAAGGGCCAGATACCTATGGGGGAGACACTGGGCCTTACTGTCTCCTCCCCAGCACTTCTGGCTGGTCAATTTCATGGCTGGTGCCTTGCTGTCTCCTCTTGTGAGTTTCCAGGGCCTGAGAGTTCCAACAACTTGCTGCTGATTGGACAACTGACTGTAACTGACACACCATATAAGTCAATATTGAGTTCCTGAAAAACAACCCCCTGCTACTATATAAACCCCGGAGCAGAGAGCCCAAAGGCAGTCCTCCAAGAGGGAACAGGAGAGCTTGTTCCCCTCCTGGGTTCTCTCTGCCAGGAGCTTTGGTTTTCTGTAAGTTGTAATTTTTGTTTCTGTGAATAAATCCTGTCTTACCACTGACCTGTGGTCCTTCAATTCATTCTTCAAACTGCAGATACCAAGAACCTGAAACTGCGGTATCATATTTGGCAATCCAAACAGGAGCAAAGACGAAGTTCTGGTATCAAAATGTTTTCAGTTATAAAAGTAAGAGTGTACAACATAAAACCATATTTGACTTTGTATTTGGGAAACTAATGCATCAATATCTGGTTCAATGGATGTAGTTTCAATTCTCACTGAGTTCTCCAGGTGCTTATCAGATATTTGGGTTCTAACTTTTCTTTTAATGGGCCTCATTCTTGAAAACAGTTTCTTACAAAAGTAAGTGCTGCCAAAAAGCAATGATACGAATAAGGGTGTGATTGTGAAGTAAGAAATATTTGTCTCTGGGAAGACAGAACCTATAAAAGTACAGGAAAGAGACGTGAGCACATTTTTCTTTAAGTTGAATGTCAGATTGCAGTTCTATGCATTTCATTTGTAATTGGCAGGTAACATTTATGTTGACTGAAAATAGAGTCACAAATGCACCAAAATATGGATCATTTTCCTGGAAATCTTGGAATCCATGCAAAAATTCTTCTATCAAATTGAAAAGTAAGGCTGCATGTTTTTTGCTATTCAGAAGACTGTGTTTGGTCAACATACTAAAATGCACAAAATTGTCTGCCTTAATTTGAGCTTGCCATAATTTTAGTTTAACTTAGAATACCGTTGTGCTTTGAAACATTGCATGATAAGTTAGCTTTCACTTTGAAGATGTATGTTTCACTCACTTAAATGAGCAAAGTTTACCAAAAATGCCAAATCTGTAAGCCAGTTTTCATCATCAAGTTCTGGCACAAATTTGATTTTTCATAACCTAAATGATTTGATAACGTAGTGCAAATCATACAATCTTTTCAACATTCAGTCTTAACTTAGCCATCTGTAAATGATGTTGCCATAGTCAGCATCAATTCTTTTAAGGAATACCTGGAATTGGGGATGATTCAATTTCTTGGCCATTATGAAATTCACAGTTTTGATGATTTGTATGAAGTTATCCATCCTTAATACTTTTGCTCATGAATTTTCTCCATGTATCATGAAATGATATTCATCAAACATGATTTTTGGGTGGCATTTGCATCGTGTTTTATCAATTTTTCAAGTCTTTCTCTTTTACTTACCATTGCTGCGGCACCATCACTAACTATGTAAGATATGTGACAATGGACAAAGAAAATTGCTTTAATGTATTTTTAATGTATTTTTTACATAAATCTCCTTTCTACTTATGTCTTCTAATGTCAGTAAGAAGCCTTTTTTTCATTGACGTTATATTCATAATCCATACCTCTGTGCTGTCATCCAGCATCAACGCATTTTAAAATTAGCAGTTTTCCTCTCCAAACTACTTTTTTTGATAAATTTTCCAATTTATTTAGTCAGGTGAGACAAACTTATTTTAGAAATATTCCTCTTTCTTTCAGGGCAAATTATATCTGCCATGTTTTCCATACATTGCTTAATAAGCTCATCATCACTAAGTGGCTTTGATTTCTTTGCTATTAAATATACTATTACTTAACTAACTTTTACAATGAAATCTATCTGAGTTGTAAAGTTAAAACAAAAATGTGAGAAGACACTTTTAAGTTCTAATACTTTATCCTTAAGACACAATCTTTCATATGCATCAAATTTGGGAGCAGTTTCTTGCAAATAAAACCTTTTCGATTATAATCCTTGAAAAAGGAAGGATTATTCTTGAAGCAGAGTGCCTTACTATTTGCCTCTACAAAAAAGTAGTCCTCTGTCACTTTTCACTGAACAACTTTCTTCCATCCATTATTTTTCTTTTTTGGGGCTCTCTTTTCTTTTGAAAGGTTGTAGACGCCATCCTGGGATTTGAAAAATAATAATATATAAGGAACTATATTTACCTTTATTATGAAATTAATTGACAAGAAAATAGAAAGCAAGGTTTGGACCTGTCTCCATCTGGGTTGCCAATGCAGGGTGAGGTGAGGGGCTGATTGCAGAGTGCAAACATGGAATGTGATGTGTGAGCAGCCAGTAAGGTGTGCAAGTACCATTAGTAATCCAATCAGAATGTTTACCTCACTTCTAAATAACATTAAATGCCTAATGTTGCAATAGTAAGTTGAAATATTATTGAGAATCTCTGCCATGCCAAGTGGCCATGAGCACATGTAATGCCTGATGGTGTCAACTCCACCATCTGAGCTCGAAAGATAACACACTGGCAGCCATACACCACCACAAAACTGACGGCACACGTGCGTACAATTGATAAGCACTTACATACGTTTATTTTACCAAGTTTGCAACATGACATTGTTGCCTATATGCTCAAGAACTGCACAATCTAGCTCCACCAGAAAAATCACACACACACAAAAACTCATAATGTTTTAAGTTTACAATTTTGTGTTTGGCTGCATTCATAGCCATCCAGGGCCATATGCAGCCTGCGGGTGGTGAGTTGGACACCACTGTTCTCCAATATATCTATATCCTTGGCTCATGGTGAAGCTATCGGAGAGAAAAGGTGGGGAAGGGATATAGCTATAAGGGAAAGAAAATTGTTAAAAGATAATTTAAAATCTAAGGTAGGTTAAACCTTTCGAATTACTTGAATCTATATATTCTTTTATTTTTTGTTTTTTGATTTACTTAGTTTATAGGTGAGTTTTGTCACTTACTAGCAAAAGCGTTGACTAATAAATTCCCAGAAAATACTTCCAGCCCTAATCTCAAATTTTTTGTAATAGACAGGGGTATGCTGCTCATTTTCTTAAAGTGTATTTCTCTGAAAATATAGAATCGCTTCTTTCAGAGATACTTACAACTTCCCAAATTCATAGAGATTAGTAAATGATATTGCATCAGAGTTAACCCCAACTGTTTATAATCATTAGATCATCAGGTTATGTGTATAAAGCCATATGAAACCACCATGATACCTACAAATTTTATTTTATATATTGAGTCATATATTCCCATAAGTAAAAAGACATGATTCAGTTTTAAGAGGGTATAATTACAGAGAAGTATTCTTGACTTTCGCGAGCCATTTCCTATTACCTGAATATTGCTTAGTGCTTTGCTTTTAATATTTGCCAAGAAAAGCATACTTCTATGATGTCTCAAAAGTGAGTAAAATATACTGAAAACATTATCTACATTTTGCAAAATAAAGGCCTCATTGTCACACCATATTTTATAAAATATATGATTACATTATGAAAAGGTTGACCATTCACATTATCTTGGTAAAAATGTAAAATGGTACAGACACTTTGGAAAAGAATATGGAAGTTTCATACAAAAACTAAACATGTGTTTACCATATAATTCAACAATTACTTATTAAATATTTATCTTGGGAAAATAAAAATTTATGTTCACTTAAACTCTGAAAATGAATATTCATAACAGCTTTATGTCTTAATAACTAGAAGCCGTAAACCAAGAAAAGTACTTTGATAGCTGAATGGCTAAAAAATATGCAGTAAATTCACATCATAGAATACCATTAATTAATACAAGGGAACAACTGATTGATGCATACATAACTTGGGCAGACCTCAAGGGAATTATACTAAGATAAAAATGCCAATCTCAAATGGTATAGACTATATGATTTCATTTATAATATTTTAAATGTCTAAACTTATAGAGATGAAGGAAATAATTATTAGTTGCCGAGGACTATTAGAGGGGAGTAAAATTAGTCTATGGCTTAGAAGGGTAGCGCACACGTTTCCTGTCAATTCTTCTGTATCTAGTCTGTAGTGATGTTCCTATTCATTTGCAAATAAAATTGCACAGAATTATACACAAATACAAATGCATAGCATGAGCATATGTAAACCTGAATAAATTTGGCAGATAGTATCAAAGCCAATTGTCTACTTGGAATATTGTACTGTTGTTTTGCAAGACGTTACTATTAGTGGAAAATGAGGTGAAGGTGTATGAAATCTCTGCATTATTTCGTATAACTGAATATTAATCTAAAATTATCTTAAAATAAAATGTTTAAGTAACAAGACTTTTAGTAAGACAAAGAGTTCTTTGAAGGTTTATTTATGAATCATAAGAAATGTCACACAGTATAGCTGACCTAGTATCCATAAACTTTTAGCTTACTGCAGTAACAACTATAAGAACAGTCCAATATATGTTGCAAAATATGATTGTTTGGAATAGTCTATTAGCTGCGCTATTAGATTTTGTAGTAGATTAGATCAGTGCTTCACATTCATTTTCTCCCTCACCCTCACCTTCAAGGACTTTGGCCCAGTGACTTCCTTGGGTAAATGGGTTGACAGAAGAAATATAAGGAAAGGTTTGAAATTCTCCTGTGTGGCTGTGTTGCTCTGTTCTGTTTCTACGTTTACCATGAAAAGAGCATGCCCAAGAAATGTATGTGTTCCAAAAGAATGAAAACTATAAGGAACAGACATGAGCCAAGTCCATTGTAAAGAATCAATAGCAGCCTTAAATCAGTTGAACTTCAGCCAAAGCCACACAAGAGTGAGAATCAAAGTTCGATGTGCAACCCACTGCTTTTAGTGTGGTTTGTTACATAGTTTTATTGTAGCTATAGTTGACTAATGCAGAACAAATAATTAATGAGAATACGTTTCGAGGCACTATGAGATTATGACTTAGGTAAAACGTACTATGTATAGAAACATACATCACAGCTGACAATTACCCAGACATCTGCCTTCTTATAGTTGAACCTGACATTGTTTATGTACAGATATTGGCACAGTTTATTTTCCTCTCAAATCTATATGTGTTTTATTTTCCCCAATTTTCAACTTCACAGTTAAAATTTGCCTGTGTGTCTGTGCTGAAATTCTGAAAAAGTTTTAATGGAAGTATGCCTGCACTTGGAAAGTGGCTATTGATTGAAAGGGGAAGAGTAGAAGTAAATTAACACCTCTCCACCAAAAAATTTGATCTTCATTTACCTACTTTTGTCTGCCACGAAAATAACTTAGCCACTTTTGTTTACTGCAGTGTTACAAGTAATTACTTAGAACAGGTATATATGTCTTAAATGAGTATTCAACCTCCTTCATCTCCTGCTCCCCTAGAAATGTGTTTAATAGGAATTTTAGTTTTTGGAATTTCACTCCAAGTTTTTATATTAGTGGCATGAGAACAATCTGCATTTTCTAGAATACGTTGTTCCATATTCTGTTTATTATGTTACATTGTATAGTCACCTACATGACAATTTCTCTCAGTATTTACTTGAAGAATACAAGTATTTCTTCTAATGAACTGGTACACTTTCACTCACCAATAATAAAATAAGAAACTTTTCTCTATATATTCTTGACTTAAAAATAGATAAGTCTAATTTAATGCTCAATAATTGTAACTCTGTATTATGACTAAATGCACACAAGCATAATTTCTACTTAACTATTTCTTTTAAGTAAATGCAGTAAGATATTTTTCTACAAAAAAAAAATTATTATTAATCAATGAATCCATATGTTGAATCACTAAACTTTCTGAAATAAACATTATTTCATCAATGTAATTAATGTTCTTAGACATCTAAGAACCTGTTTGAAGACCTGTGGTGTATTTCAGGGACTGTGCTAGTCTCTAAGTGAGAGAGACGGGCACAGTAGTCAGTATTTAGAACCTATCTTCTTTGGAGCAAACCAAAAACAAATCTGATTTGCCAATAAGTCGTTATATGATTTTAAAAAATAGTAAAATCCTCTTAAGATAACCTATTAGGGAATGTGGGTGTTTGGAATGGGGGTGGCATTGACTGATTTGGATCAGATATGATATGTCAAGAGAGGATTAAGGAAAAGGAGGAACTCAGAAAGAGTTAAAGCTTCCCTAGCAGAAATAGGAGATTATGGGCAGGCTCAAAGTTTAGAAGAAACATTGGGCTCTAATAATTGCAAAAGGAGACCTGGGCACCTAAATACTGAGCAAATGAGAATACTGTCTGAGGTAAGGTTAGGAAAGTCAACAGGGGATTGACTCATTTAAGCTCTTCTAAGGACATGGGTTTAATTCTATGTACAAGGCAAATACATTACAAAAATTTAAGTAGAGAAATTATATGATCTTATTTATAGTTTTCTGAAATGACTCTCTGTCCGCCCTGGGGAAAATGATTGGATTAGAGCATCCTGCAGCTGTAATCACCCAGCTGAGAGGCGGTGATGATCTGACCAAGGTTGACGGCAAAAGAAAATTATAATTTATAAAATTTGACCTTGAGTAAGTGACAGTATAAATAATACCAAATAAACTCTAAATTTGCATATTTATATTATTTCATGAGGTTAAAGTTTTACAAATTGTTTATGGTAGTTAATTTGAATATACATATTTAAAAATAAATTCTAGCAGAGGCCCCAAATTATGATAATATAAAAATATATTTCAACTAAGTCTAAAACAATTATCAGAAAACTTTAATTAGTAGACCTCAACCTAAAAATTATGATATTTCAAACACATTTGATGATGGATATTGGAAGTGGTAATCAGAATAGTAATGCTGGTATAATGTAAGCCTATGAATTTTATCTATATTGGGCAACTCTGAAAGCAATTCCAATGTATTCAAGAAGTTTTGGCAAAAAAGATCCTGTGGACAGATATAGTAACACCTACATTTAGGAAGGAAATTTAAATTAAAAGAAAAGTACTGGAATTTTTTTTAAAGCTTTCTTGAATTCATCTAAAGGAAGGAATGAAAAGTAAAATTTAATACCGTTTAAGAGAACATTTATAGTTCAGACCTCAGGGGTTATTTTTGCCTCTGGATTTGGAAATAAGACTTAAATACTGGTTGATAGTAAGTGGCTGGATTAAGTAAAGTGCGTAAGGTATCACCACTATTTAGTGAACAGAACACTGTGGCAACTAGACCTTATGGTTTAGTTGAGTAGATTGATGTAATTAGTTTCAAATTAGAAAGTAAGTGTTGAGATCCTCAATTAAGATGCTGTAATAGAGAGGCCTCAAATAGAATTTCTACATGATTTATGTTTAAAAGTCAGTTTATTTCCTATAGGGGAAAAATGATTTAACTTCATCTGAAACCTAAACCTCAGGGCTTTTTCTATTGAAGGGGAATAGATGGAGGATTTTACATTTATCATATCCTCAAGATGGAAAGAAATTGCTTAAAAATACATTCCCCCTGCAACCACGTTTAAGCACTCTGACTGTCACCCTGAAAAGTCAAATTTATAATGGGGGAAATAAGCGAGGTATCATAGCCAGCTAAATTTGCTTAGAACATATCTATTACCAATTTTGACAACTGGATGAATACAGAATTTCTGTTTTCAGCATGATTGTGTCTAATCTGAAGTATACAGTTATTTGTTAAAAGTACTTTTTATTTTTAAAATATATTTGCTATTTGAAAAAATATAATTTCTGTGTGACCTTTGAGTATAATTGGAAAAATTCAAGATTGTGTCTTAATAGTAAATAGGAGTGTCTTTATTAAGTAGAGTGTTCTCCTCTGTAATTGAACAAAATGTTTTGCTTCTAAGTCTTTAAATAATAGCAATAATATAAAATATGACTATAATTATTTTTGATGTTTATCAAGTTTATATTGCCATTTGGATGAAATAAATAGATAAGCAAATGAGAAATATCTGGCACACATTTAAAAGGCCTTTAGGGAGGTATTCACAAAGGTATGTTACTTCCCCAAAAGTAGTGGATTTCAAATTCAAATCTCTTGCGTCAAATATTGCCCCATCTACAAACATTATGTACTCCATGTGGGTCACTGATATGCTTAAAGCAGAACCAAACAGACAAAGAAGGATGAGGGTACAGTTGTGCTTTCTGTGTTCTCAGAAAGTGTTGGTAGCATGTCACAAGACTTCCCTTTCTTTAATCAAGGCAAATCAGTTCCTGTTATGGATGCTAAAATAGAATACAGCTAGAAATTCTCCAACTGACTAGAGTCAGTCAACAAAGGTAGACTTGTGGTTTTAGGCTTAAAGATCATCTGATCCCGACTCTGGTTCTCACTCCCCTAATTTCCCTCCCCTGCCTTACTGTTTTGCCTTTACCATTTCTAACTTACCAACCCCTTCTCAGAATGGGTTCTCAATTACACGTAAGGCTATTGAGAAAGGACAAATAAAGGAGCTTGGGGGGATTGGAGAAAACCCTGGCCTGCTGAATAAGGACGTCTGGACCCACGGGAACATTATGGGAATAGTGTGATCAGCACTCAGCAATTCTCCAACCCCAAAGGAAAAGAATGTGGTATGACATAACCCAGGTAATCAATCACCAATACAAAAGGACAATAATCAATGGCCACTTGAAAAAGACAAAGGTACACAGAGAGACCAATGAAAAAGTTCCAAATGATTTCAAATGGAGAGAAAGAGGACATTTATCCCTGTACACCATCTTTGCATCTTCATCTCTCTCTGTTCCCACTTGTGAGAGGGACCTGCCCTAAGCTTTCTCCTTGTTCTAAAATGGAATTTCTCTTTCTCCTTGTTCTGAAATGGAATTTCTCTTTGTTATTCTAAAGCCTGTGGCCAGTCACTTTTGCTTTCTATCCATGCTGCCTATGCTGTACCAGTTTTACTTTTGGTTTTCAATTTGTCTCTGCCTTGGTTGAACTTTCTAGTTCTGCCAGTAATCAAACCAGGCCAAACGGGTTCAGGTAACCAGGACCCCTGACCCCCAACAGCTATGTCTCCTCAATTTGCTGACAGCTTTCAGAAAACAAAGTTTCCCTTTTGCCTCCGTAGATTCTGTAGTCTTTTGTGAACAACACTTGGAATCAGGAAATGAAATATTACATAAAAGTTAATTTTGAAAATGTTGAAAACAGATAAATTAGAAGTTGTTCAGTTGAAGTTTAGAATACTAAATTATTTATTTATTTATTCATTTTGCTAGTTCAGGCTGCTACTGATTCCTCATACTTCGTTGATTTTGTTCATTCCTAGTACTTAGTGATTTAAAAACAAGACATTACATATAAAGCAAAAGCACTTTTTTCCTACTCTGAATTTATTCATATGGATTTATTATGTGGATAATACATATCTACAGCAAACAATACATGAAATATAAACTATTCCAGGCACTGGAAATACTTTTTTTATTTTTTCCCACTTTATACAAATACCTTTTCTTTAGAATTTCATAAATGATACTGCAATATTCAGATGTTAGAAAATATCTTCAACTTATTTTATACTGTACATAGTTTTAATTCCAAAGCTGAACTAAAAACAATTCTTTATAATGTTTGCTGCATTTAATTGCACCTAAAATATGTGAATATCTTAAAAGACGTCTTCAAAGTGGAATGCCATTGCCTGACCAATTTGTCAACATAAAAAAATAGGTACTTTGGTATTTTTATGTGTACATTACTCAATATTATCTGTTTCTTTTTATGGCTACATTTGGGAAAAGATCAGTGTATAAATGCTGTCTTGAGATGTAAAGATCAACTTTAAGGAGACTATTTTGAGTCATAACGATGTTTATTAACATCTGACTAACTTTCACATTTTTCCATTTATTCCAAAATTAATTACACATAATTATCTATTACTTAGTTGGTATTATGCACATTTCTTAGATCCTAATTTTTGGTTCTGAATAATCAACAGCACATTAGCAGTGGCCTAAATGGTACATACTTCCTAGCACTGCTGTTGAAATCACCGTTTTATCATGTGTCACCTTACATTGATCTCTTTTGTAATGTGGACATTCGCAGTTACTTGAAGGCATAAATTGGTAACTGAATATGTGTTCCTGGTTTTCTCAATGACTGATTCATGAAGTAACTTGCGAACCCTTGGGATATCACATTGAACTAATACATTTTTCATTAGAACTCTCTTTATACACTTTTGATCTCTTGAGTAAATACTTAAGCTTAAATCTAGCATTCACCAAGCAGCTTACTGTTCTTTCTTATGTTAATGAAGAGGCTAATTGCAAATTTCCCTAGGTAATCTTGGTGTCAATTATTTATGAATCACTGTGAACAGATATGACATTTCAGAATGACACCTTTCAATCCTTTTGTTTACAGGTTTAAATAAGTGCAGCGTGATTTAAAAAACTTTAAACCCAATGGTTGCCAAAAAGTAAGTCTAAAAGGGAAAATAAAATAAAATTTCTGAGAATACTTGACATGTTGATTTTGAATGTTTATGGCTAACATAGTTTGTAATATGAAAAACTTTAAGGAGAAACGAAAGAAATACTATTCCAAGCTTCTCATTAATTACATTTGGATTTGTGTTCTTGAATGAAAAATATGCCATTCCAAAATGATTCCATGTACTTGTGGCAAATAATTATGGTTACTTTTTTTTCTTTTTTTTCTGAGTAACAAGATTCAATTGCAATATAAAGTAATCCAAGTGATACAGGATTCTCCCACTCAGGGATGGACAGGAATTCCTCCATTCTCTAGGTCCAGGTGAGCTCAGCAATCAGACCCCCATTTCCAGACAAACAGTCGGACTTTTCCAAGCCATACCCTCTGGGCTCTAGCAAGGTCATGAAGCCTGAAAGCAGCCTGAGTCATTTTGGGGTAGTTCCACGTTGAGTAGGGAGCACACACCCTAATCCCTTCTTGGAGACAAAAACTGTAAGGACTTGCTAACGTTGCCCTAGTGGAGGAGGGAATACTTGATTTGTTAATACATACATTAGCTTTGAAAAGATGATTTTCCACCTCCCAAGTCCTGGCCAAAATGTAATATAGATACCAAGAAAGATTTTCCAACTTGGGTCTTCACTTTTGCCAGAAGCTCTGGTGTTTTTTACTCCTTATGCATTACTTTCTATTTAATAAAAATCCTGTCTTACCACTGATTTGTAGTCCATGGGTTCATTCTTCAAATACCCAAGACCAAGGAAGAAATTCCAGTATCACAAGAACAGTAAGTGAAATTGGGCTTTATAGTGTTTTCAAGACATTTCTCTGTAATGTTTTCCTGTAGTTGGTGAGTTTCAAGTGCTATTATTTGTTGTACCTGTTCATTTTTACATCCCTGTCTTTAAATCATAGTCTGTCATTGGAGAAAAGTCATTCATCTTTACTTATAATTGTTTTTTAGTTCTAAAGGGGCAAATTTGTTTGCCACTCACTGTCTGTGGGCTTTCCTGGGTTTCTAGAATATTTTTGATAATTTTATGGCTTATACTCTTGCTAGTATTTGATTTAAAATTTGTGTTCTACCCTTTTGTAATTTGATGGCTCAGGTTCTTTTCCTTCTTAGAGCACTATTAGACAAGGAGGCAGAGTTTTTCAGGTTTCCATTTTAAGTGTTCAGTCCATGCAAAGCATACGAGTCAATTGACTTGAACCTAAACCCCAGGATATTTAAAACATATTATATTTAATCAACATTTAAAAGATATTCTCTGTGTGTATAGCTATGTAAAAGAGTTCCTCCCCATTTTTCTGCCATATTGATTAGAAATCCAAATACTATCAAAAATGTATTTCAGTGTTCTCTCTTAGGAAAACCAAATACAATTGAGTTGTTAAAATAGACAATATTACAGCAAATGTTAAGATCTCAGTTGGTTTGACTTGAAATTCTAGATTGGGCAGCACTTTACTCCGTAAAATAGAGTAAGTGTTCCATTGAGTTAAGCAAAAATGGTTGGCTTTAAAAACAGAAAAAAAAAGTCCCAAGTAAGCAGAAACAAAGAGGAAAATGCAGATCTTTTCATTTCAAAGTTATTTTTCTTATAAGGTTAGGGGCAGGGAGACATAACAGGAAAAGATAGTTATTGGTTAACTCCAGGTTACTTCAGGTTAAGAATTAAACCCAGGGAACCTCATTAGCATGCTGTTTGAAACTGACCTGTTTGAAAAATTTGTGTGTTATCTCTTTCACCTGATATCTCAGAAGCCTCACTTTCAATTGGATGATATGGAATTTCTACATAAATATCTTTATTTTGATTTTAAGTCTAGTCTTTGTGGCTTACTGTAGAAGTTTAGTCTGAAACAATACCTTTGAGGGTATAAAAACATGAATGTGCATTTTTCTATCACAAAAATGATAAGGAATACTTTTGGTAATTATCAAATAAAATATTACAAATCTACTTTTGGAGTCTGATATGTATGCAAATTGTGAATTTTATATAAGGGTCAATGAACTGTGATTTCATCATGCAAAGTTTTGTTGAAGTTCAAACCATTCTCTTGTCCAATCCACAGAGATCAAATAGTTACTTGTCTCCTTTAAACTATGCATTAGGCATTAGCCATATTTCCATTAAGTACTCGTTTACCCTGTGTTCTTCTAATTTTTAATCCTATTTTCTTGCTATTTAGGTCCTTTTCCTATTGTAATTTATTAGTGAAGCATTTTCTCAGACCTCCGATATCATGCTTTTACATCACTACCATTTATATATCTATAAAATATATAGATATTAACATCTTAGGACTTTTATTACATTATTTCTTACAGAGAGAGACAGGTATAGTTTTTCACTAACTATTCAAAAGGAACATCAAAAAGAATATAGCTAAATGCTTATCATATTTAAGATTAGAATCATTCTACATTCAATAGAATAGTTAATATCGTTTGAGGCTTAAATATAACAGTGTCCATTTAATGAGATAATGAGACCTAGAGAGCTTAAGGAATTTTCCCAAAGTCTCATAGCCTATAAGAGAATGAGTCTGTATTCAAATCAAGGTCACTTTGAAAACAATGACTATGCAAGCTTGCACTCTTTTCCTTTCCATTGGAGAGACATACCTCCCTACTCTAGATACAGTCCTGGATAAACTATCTTGGAGAGTGACATATACCTAAAATCAGTGCCTGATTTTCAGAAACTGCTTAAGAAAGTAATAAAATCCACTAACTAATTAGTTAATTTAATTAACCTGATGTGCCATTTCAACGCAATGCTTTTCACTCCAACCATACCAAACTCCTTATAATTTCTCATTCATATCATGAAATTACATGTTTTTGAGCTTTTGCATAAAAACCTCATGCAGAAAGATCATTTGTCTTTTTTACACTTAATACAACTCACCTTGAACTTCTAGAATGTCCCCAACAACAAATCCAACCTCCTATAAGATGTAGGTACATTTCCATAGTCTATGTGAAGCAAGTTGGCCAGTGTCTTGGAGTTGATTCTTTTCTTCCAACTAGTGCTTTCTCATAGAGAAAAGCCTCTGTCTTCCATGACTTTGCATTCCACGCCTGCATGGTGCTTCATATTCAGGAGGCTTCAGTAAGTTGTGTTGAACTAACTGCATGAATCATGCAGCTATTCTTCATCACTCTCATCTACTTGTATTCATGTTTGCAGGTTCTTACCGTCATTGTCACTTTCCTTGTTACCCCACGCACCTAACAATGCCTTGCTTTGTGAACCACATGACAAATCCCCTGGGTTTCCTAATGCTGAAGCATTAACCTGCCATCATCCTGGTTCTTTTTGCCTCTTGTCTCAATGTTACGCTTTCACTTTGCCCTATTGCTTATTAATAATTCCCAGGGTTTTGGGGAATTTAACCTTTGGCTTGAAACCACAGCTTTAATTACCTCACTCTTCACACTAATGGTCTTTCAGGGAGTGCTCAGTGACCACAGAGCTACAAGGTCATGTACCATTTAGTTTGTGTACTCTATCTGGATTTATAGAACACTTTGGCCATTCAGACTAGAAATCAAAATGGCCACTGTGGTCACTACGTTTTCTGTGATGACAAAACATTGAAGCTAAAGGAATTAAAATGAAAAGTTAAGGAAAGTTTCCTATCCGATTCTTTTCAGAACGTGGAGCACAAGCACATTTATATCCGTGTGCACACTCTCACCTGTTCCGCGTTTTGACCAAAGAAGCGCTGCAAGTGAGCGGGGTGCTTGTGCGTGCGCAAGTCTGCGCCTGCGTCAGAGCTGTGGTTATTTGTTTTAGGACAAAAGATATGTGTGCTGAAGGAAAATAATTAACTCTGGACTGCCACTTCTCTCTTAATTCTTGAAAAATTGATTCACTTTATTTCACTATTTGTTAGAAGCAGGCAATAAAGTGATATTTATTAAATATTTTTTCATAGATTATAAAACAATCAATATTTGTTACCGTAGTATCAAGAGTTTGTTAGCTCTTTTCAGAATGGATCTGTGTTCAATAGCATTATTAGATTTATAAGATAAAGTCAGGAGGAGATGAGTGTTTCTAAGTGGCTAAGTGAATGGCCAGGGTTCAGACTGAATTTAATTCAAACGTAGGCAGGCTCTAGATCTCAGATGCTGTGTGTCCTTGGGAAGGTTTCCTAAATTCTGCTTCTGTTTTTTCATCTGATGATTATGGGGATCTTCACACTGAGTCACCTCAGGGAAATGTGAAGACAATCCAAGGAAAACTCAGCCAAGAATGTTGCAAAGAAAGCCATCTCCAGATGCTGACCTCCCTCCCCTACTGCTCTGTCTTCAATTTGTTCTGATAGAGAAAATGCCAGTGACTGAGGCTTCTTGGGCTCTCCTTTCTCATCTCCCATTTCACAATTTCCTATTTACCCACATGGAAGTTTTTACTAATTTGTAGTGCTTTTGTACAAAACTTGTAGTTCATTAAAAGTGACAGGAGGAAATATCAAAGCTTCCTTTGATTACAGCAATGTGTTTGCCACTACTTATTTTCATCATGGTGTAAACTAAAATAAAATCTTAAGGCTCCCCTTGAGCGTCTGACTGAATAGACCCCTATTGGCCAAGAGGATCCCTAAAACTGAGTTGCTAGTCAGCAGAAAGGAGTTCAGAGAGGCCTCATCATGACCCTTCCCCTTCTTAGAGACATCCTTTGTGACTCACTATCAGGTCTAAGGTTATGCAAGACTTACCTGCAGGTCCTCAGTATACATAACAAACCACTTGAGTGCCACATCTACACTTTGTCTCTAATTGACAGACCCTTTATCTTAAGCTTTCCTTTTCACTGATTCCTTATCTTTAGACAAATGTTTAGACAATCTTTAAAATCATCTATCACATGTATGTCCCTCTCCCACTTCCTGATGTCCCTCATTTGGAGGCCAAACCAATGTATATTTTCTGTGCATTGATTTGTGAACTCACCTGTAATTTCTGGCTCCCTAAGATGTAAAAAACCAAGCTGTAACCCCACCCCCTTTGGGTCCCCTTGCTCAAGGCTTCTTGGGTGTGGCTCTGGGTCATGGTCCTCAAGTTGGGCTCAGAACAAACCTCCTGCAATTATTTTACCAAGGATGGCTTGTTTTCTATCAACAAAGAGATATATTTATGAAATGTTTTTACTTTTTGTGTTTAATAATCGTGTAACCAAAAACTGTAATATTGTTGGTGAAACTACAAGGGGATTTCAGCCTAGGTCCAATTGCTTTCACACAAAGATCCAATCATTGAGACAATGAGGATTGTCTAGAAAGAAGAGAATTTTAATACAGTAGGCATCTTTTTGGAAGAACAAGAGAAGCTGCCTCAAATCCATCTTCCCAACTAACAGAGATCATGGAGGGGCCACGCACTTTGAGATAGGTCATGGTCTGACTAAAAGAAGGTATTTCTTTGGGAGCAGATTGTGGAGCCTGGTGACTCTTGGTCAGGAGGTTTGCCCAGGGGCCTTCATCATCTCACTCCTTTGTCTTGCAGAAAATCCACCATTTCTGGGAAACAACTCAAAAGATCAAGGAGTTAAGGGAGAGGATTACAAAGGGATCCTGGAAAATTTGCTCAATAGGGGGCCAGTTACAATATAGTTATATTTATGCATGTTTGAATAATTACACCCTGATAGTTATTATAAAGTTAAATCAGAGAGAATGAAGAACAAGAACAAGTATTTTGGAAATGAGAGAAAGAGACATTTATTAATTTGCTGGCAAATGGGGAGGACAGTGGACTCGTGTCCACAAAAACCATTATCCTGGCTTTTAGCAGAAATACTGAGCTTTATCAAAGGTGGTTTTCAGCCATTGGGCTTGAGATCTAAATGACCTGTGGCAAATGTGGTGGCTTCTAGTTATTTTTTTTTAACTATAATTGGTGTTTTTGGTGGACCTTATCTCTGATGAAGATGATCCTGTGACCTTTGTCTGGATAATTGTGTTCAGCCATTTCCTGTGGTTTAAGATACTAGAAAACAAACAGCAAAGAGCATTTTTCTCCCCCTTTCGTTACTGGCCTCTGGCAGGAATGCAAGTTTTAATTCCTAAAAAGGATGGGGAGTTTTAAAGACAATTTGTAAATAGTTTCTTTTCAGACCTCTACCTCTGTTACAATTCCGTATAAACCACTAATAATTATAAGCAAAGTAAAAAGATTAGAAACTGTCCACTCTCATTTTAAGAGCTTGCTTGGCGTGGATGCTATTAAGTGCTTCCTACTGGGAGCCAGAGAGGGGTTGGTTCTACCACTAGTCAAAATTAACCTGATTTCAGAAATAGGGACTATGTTCCCCCAAATGGAAACGTAGCAGTGGCACTATCAGGATTAAGCATTCTGACTATTTTACTCTGTAGAATACTATGCTTTATAATTTATTCATATTTGAAAAGTAAGCAAATCATACAAGAATAATATTAAACAGGGTGCATTGGCAATTAACAATCTGCTCGTTGGTATTGAAATACTTGACTAATTATTCTCTTCTATTTAAATCGGTTTCTAAGAAGAGTGTTTTACCCAAATAGCGAGGAACTATGAACAAAATATAGCTAAATACTATTAGTTATTTACTGGGTAGTCAGGAACTTTTTTTTTTTTAACATTTTAAGTTATAACACAAAGATAGACATATCCCAGGAATAAAAAAATAACATAAGATATGAGAAATGTTGAAATTATTATAGTAACAACTATAGAGTGTAGTAAGTGCCAATTTGAAAATCCAGCTCATAAAAATAAAAGTACACGTATATGATATTTCTGCATCTTGATATGAAATTCCACAATCTATGGATATTTTTGTCCATGTAGAAGTAAAGAATAAACTAATTTAGTCAGAATTTTTAAATTCCAATAGAATAAAATTGTGAGTAGAATCTATTTCTAGTGCAAGTGGTTGATTGATATATTTAGCCTCCATCAGTACAGCATATATTAGTACCCAAACCAGTGGCTAAGGATATTTAAATATATGTAGCGAACTTAAGAAGAACAGTAACTAAAAGTATTATTTGTCCATCGATGCCACTTAACAAGAACAACCCCATGAGGTTTGAATTATGCTATATCTGTATATCTGTCAACTTCAGATTTGGATAATTGGATTAGCAGCTAAGGGAGTCTAAAAGAGAAAGATACAAAATGTACCAACAACCTATTCTGAGTAAATTGTTTTATCGTATGATCCCCTTTTGTTTTTTTTACAGAGTCTCACTATGTGGCCCTAGGTAGAATGCTATGGCATCACAGCTCACAGCAACCTCAAATTCTTGGGCTTAAGCGACTCTCTTGCCTCAGCCTCCCAAGTAGCTGGAACTACAGGCACCCGCCACAACACCCGGCTATTTTTTGGTTGCAGTTGTCATTGTGTTTGGCAGGCCCAGGCTAGATTTGAACCCACCAGCTTCAGTGTATATGGTTGGTGCCCTAGCTGCTGAGCCACAGGTGCTGAAACATGTATCATCCATTTTTAATGCAAACTAATATAGTATATCTGTTGAATTTGCTCATGCAAGGTTATCACTGAGAATGTTGGCCTTTTAAATGATCTCAATATCAGGACTTTTGTTCCCTTTAAATTTATTTTGCACTATGGCTGAAACATATAGCTTTGCTAATTTTAAAAAGTTTTTATAACATTTTTTTCTTTTTCTAAAGCATCAAGGTCTTGCTGTGTATCCAGGCTAGGGCGTCAAGATCCTGGGCTCAGGGGATCTTCCCACCTAAGCCTAGTTGAGTAAAATGGAAGTTATCTGACTGCTGTCTTGTCTGGCATTCAGATGAAATCCTTGACTAGGTTGTCAAGAGAAAACAATAGCAAACATGTCTTTGTCGCAATCAAATGCAACAATAGATTTCATAATTTGGATATCACATAATAATTTCAATATTGTTAACATGTTCTTTAAACTTCTATAAATGTCTACATATTGTCTGAGATGACCAATGAAAAGATTTGTTGCAAAAGACTTGCAGAAACAAAGGAGAAACTTGTGAGAGATAAAAAAATTTGCATTTGCGGATGAAATTATCAGTTAATTAAACATAACTAAGCAAAAAGAAATCTTTATCTAATTGCAAAGGATCAACTTAAAGAGTGATCCTTTACTGGAGGCATTATGAATATTTTGAATGGCAGGTTATTTCTAAGGAAAAAGTGAAATAAAAATAAACAAAAGCAAAATGTAAATATAGGCTAGGAATCTATTTTGTTCTGAATACACAGGAACATCTTCAGAGGACAAATAATTTAACAGCCAACTTCTAAAGTATCTAGTAGAGTGAAGTATTTATGGTTCAATATAGAGTATTAAAAGTGTGTGAATCTATGGGACACTTTTTCTCATTTTACAGCCATTGCAAATTGAGATGAATGAAATCCGTTTTTGAACAGAATCAATTTCAACAAAGTACATACCACTTACTATATATAATACATAAAAACTAATAAAACTATCAATCAAGTAAGAACACTTATACCTGCAATCTCTATACTATTATTAGGTTAGATGTTGGGTAGACATGAGTAAGGTGGATGGGGGATGCTATTTTGGACTAGTGTGAGTCAGGCTGGCCTGAGTTGTCATGGGAATGGAGCTGCAGGACTTTGCTGGTGGGTTGTCTTGAGATAGAGGCTAATCAATGTCAGGGACTTTCTGACGTGGACAGACAGATTTGGGGACAGCCTGATGAGAATCTTAGGGAGGGGGCATCCAAGAAAGAACAGATGATGTAACAAGGGCATCATTAAGGACTGACCTGACATTTGGTCAACAGTAGAAGGTCTCCAAGGACTAGACCAATCAGACCGAGGTAGAGATACCACAAAGTAGAGATGTTATCAAGGCCTTTGTAGAGGGTTTTTGGAATGTGCACACACCATTGAGGTAGTGGTGTCTCTAAATGAACTACCCTTATTGACATAGTAAAAAATTACACGAACCAGCACCATGATAGTTTACAAATGGAGGTTACAAAGGTCACCCCCAGAAATTGTCTTAAAAGGATAGAAAAGGAAAGGGTTCCCAATTCCAGGAATTCTACACCCTTTCCCAAGAAAAACATGAATATCCCACTCCCCACATAACGTAAAATCAGGGAGTCAGCATAAAAGGGGAAATCTCGTTAATCTCAATGTCTCCTGCACTAGGAGGGGCTGACCAGTTCCTTCTCTAGACTGTTTTATGCTTTAATTTTAAAGAAAACTTAGACATTTTGCTTGCACCTGCTTTCTCTGCTCATTCATTCTGTTGACTTGGTACCAGTAATCACTTATCAGTACTGGGAACCACAAACCTAGGAACATGGGGACCAACATTTGGTCCTACTCCTAAAACTGTGAAATAATAGAAATATAATACTGTGTTAATGTGTTTTCTTCATTAACCAAAAGCAATGAACAAAAATGTTTCATTTTCTTTACTCTTCTGAAACGGGGTTGTTCAAAACCCATGGAAATTATGGAATTTCCTGAAGAACATTATTATAAACTCCACACGTTTTATTCTAGCACTTTAGTTAACATGTAATATGAGAGAATGTGTCTTAATAAGGATGATTTGACATACATAATTATATTTAACCTGAAGGAAATGTTTAGACAATGTATTTTTGCTGAGAATAATCTGAAGTACTTAAGACCAGAATTATATTTTAAAGTATTGGCTAATAACTAAACATTGACTATTTTTTATATTATTTCTTGTAACACAATTCAAGTACTCTTCATATTTTATTATGTTTGGCAATATTCCATATCATTTTGCTTCAGAAGTACAATATCCTGGATATATATATCAGGAACAACAGCAACAGTAATGTTCTTATGAGCTATAGAAAACATTCTTCATAAAAGAAACAATAGATAAGGAATTCCCATTTCTAAGGAAACATTTATCCTTAAAATTTGATCTGACTAATAATCCCTCATTATATAGAAGAATCAATTATCATGCAAGCATAAGAATTCATCAAATTGTATGTTAAAATTCTAGTAATAGCCTCTTGTAGGTAGAAAATTTTGGAACTGCAGTCTTGTTTATTAGGTTAATTGGAAAAACAGAACTTCATGATTTTGCTTAGGGCTGCTATACAGAGTATGAGAGATTGGGTGGTTTAAATAACAGATATTTATTTCTTAGAGTTCTAGAAGCAGAAAGTCCTAGATCAAAGTGTCCCTAGGTTTCACTGCTCCTGAAGCCTCACTGCTAGCCTCACTGATGGCCACCTTCTTGCTGTGCTCTCAGATGGTCTTCCTTCTCTGAAAAGCATCTCCCGTGGCTCTGGGGGTAGAAGTCAGACTGGATTAGGACTCACCCTAATGACTTTATTTAAATATGTCTCTTTAAAGGTGTGATGTGTAGGGCGGTGCCTATGGCTCAGTGAGTAGGGGGCTGGCCCCATATACCGAGGGTGGAGGGTTCAAAGCCAGCCTGGACAAACTGCAACAAAAAAATAGCCAGGTGTCATGGCAGGCGCCTGTAGTCCCAGCCACTCACGAGGCTGAACCAAGAGAATCGCCTAAGCCCAGAAGTTGGAGGTTGCTGTGAGCTATGTGACACCACAGCACTCTACTGAGGGCAATAAAGTGAGACTCTGCCTCTACAAAAAAAAAAAAAAAAGTGTGATGTGTGCTACTTATTTTCTTTTTTTTTGAGACAGAGTCTCAATATGTTGCCCTCAGTAGAGTGCTGTGGCATCATAGCTCACAGCAACCTCAAACTCTTGGGCTTAAGTGA